>JAOTOM010002696.1:0-114489 GCA_034440615.1 Ashinkailepas kermadecensis
AGCTGGATATTTGGTCACCCAAGTGCCAGGTTGACGAAATCTCCAGGCTGAAATAGTTCCCAGCGTGACCAAACCTCCAATCTGAAGTGTCAGGTTTGGTCCATCACGATCTCCTCAGTTTTGAGATAATTGCGTACATATGACTTCCCGTTTTGCGTGTTTTGAAAAGATATCTAATTTGGGGATAACGATATCAACGATAACCATACAAACAGCTATTCTATAAACTGGCATTGTAAAACATAACATTGCACATCATAGGTAATCCATTCGCCCGGAATTGCGATGCGGGATGTTCGTTATCACGATGCCGGATCCCATTACGATGGGCAAAAGTATGATATCTATAGACGGGATACTTCGAAACGAGGCATGAAGACTTCCACAAACACGCACCAGTCACGTAGCGTCGCCAATCTCTCACGCCGATTGGTCGCGGGCGGAGAGTAGCGACAGGTGAGACTCGAACCCACAACCTTTCGATTGTGAGACGAGCATCTTACCCTAGACCACTCGTCCCCTTTTGCAAGGATGTCGATTCAGTGTTCAGTAAGTGGTATATTACACCCTATTTCGCGAATAATTTATAACTGATGCAGAACACGTTTCAGCAGATGCAAGGAGTAACAGTGTTGTCATGTCTGGACCCAAAAGTTGCAAATCACCAGCTGGAGTTACACTCCGAGTAACAACCATTAACAACGTTTGTATGTCACTAAGGTCTGTTTTCGTGTTGTCGCTGTCCGCATGGGACCAAGGACTTACCGATGACAATTCAGAAGGCGATGGAAGAAATTCTGAAGCAGTGCAGGTGCAGGTACCCGGGAAATGTCCTCGTCTGTGCGGTGACTAGGAGCGATTGGAAGATTTTCTAACTCGTCTGCGGGAACACAGGGTAACACTAAACATGGAAAATACACGCTGAGACAGACGGCTGCGGACTTCCTTGGGTTTACCGTGTCCTCAGCGGGAGTCTCGGTGAGCCCAGAGCGGGCTAGGGCGTTAGGACATTAGGCGTCAGGACGAAAGAGCTCCAGTCACTACTGGGCTGTTGGGGTTCTGCTCTCGTTTCGTGCCTGGATACAGCACCCTCATGGAACCACCGAGGAGGATGCTGCTTAAGGAGGCGATGCCGTTCAAGTGGATAGAGGAGCTCGCGGCAGTGCTGAAAGGGAGACGTGCTGTACCAGGCAGTCGCGGAGTCACCATTTACGACCCTCAGCTTCCACAGTCATAACTTTGGATGCAAGCGATGTGGGCCTGGGTGGGGTGCTGTCTCAGCCTAACTCAGAGGAAGAGAGGGTGGTAGCATTCACGTTGCGTACGCTAAACCAAGCCCAGAGGCGCTGCAGTATGACAGAGAGGCGCTGGCGGTTGTGTGGACAGTGGCGAAATGGAGGAAGTATCTCTGGAATCAGCAGTTGTCTGCGACTTGATCATGTGGCATTGCAGACACCGCTGACGTCACCGGGTGTCGCCCAAGCTGCCATGAGGATAACAAAGTGGTCAGACTGGCTCATGGAGTACTCGTTCACAGTTTAGCGTGTGAAGGGAGGTGTACGTCCTGCAGATGGGTTGTCACGACTGCCGGAATCGGCAGAAGTGGTGGAGGACAAATACAAATGTATCGCTACAGTAAGAGACCGTCCGGCAGCAATGGATGAAGAGTTGGTGGCGGCTATAAGTGAAGATCGTGTTGCGTGATCAGGTATCGCGTCCGTGGTCTCGTAGGCCGAGCGACTGCTCGCCTGAACTTCAGCTATTCTTCCACCTCAGGGATCAACTCACTGTGCAGAGGTATGGATGTGCGCAGCGATTGCCTAATCGTTCCAGAAAGTCTGCTTCGCTCAGACTGCCCAGCCTGGCACATCAGTGGCACCAGAGCATCGTCAGATGCGAGCAGCGCCTGCAGGAGCTATATTGGTGGTCTGGCATTGATCGAGATGGTGGAGGCAAGAGCTGTGAAGTCTGCGCCACTGTGTATGGATGAGACGGCGGTACTTCGACATACTCCAATGCATTCAGTGCCTTTACCAGCGGCAGCCTGGAACAAGATAGGGCTGGACTTTATTGGACCTATGGATGCAGCCCACGCTCAGCGATATGCCGTAGTCCTGGCATCCGACTTCTCCCAAGTAGGTAGACGCTGGATTTCGCTCGGAGTCAAACTGTCACGCGTGTATTGAATTTATCGAGGTCTTGGCGTCACGCAAAGTATACCCCAGGGAATTGCTGTTCGACAACGGCACGTACAACATATACATTTTTTCTCAGAAATTACCTGCAGAGTGTGGGTGTAAGTCATATCCGGGCCCCACGCTACCAACAGGGAGCATCTGGGACAGTAGAACGGTGCAATCGCGCCGTGAAGGCGACGTTGCAGGCAGCTGACCAACGAGGGCTTTACCGCCGGGTGTGTCGGCAGCGGCTCCTGCAACAGAGCATGAACATTCAAAACGCCGACTGGTACTGGGACCAGCACTGGGACCAGCACGGATATGGCGCAGCTGCACCATAGGAGGCAAATCTGCACAGGGTTGCACGGCATGGTGGCCAGTCTAGCTACTCAAAGAGAGACGTCCTCTCTGGCGCTGAGGCGACGCGCTGCGGACAGTCAAGGAAGCAGGAGTATACTGACACAATATGTCACAAACAGGTGCCCCACTTCCGTTTCTGAGAATGGATCCGATACAAACCGAAAAATAGTATTTCTTGAAATGCCATATCAGACTTAAAATAAAATAGACACAGCAAATTCTCCTTCTGGTGATACTTTGAAAAATCACACATCAGAAGTGACAGTTCTTTAAAATCGCGCCACCTAATAGTGGCAAGGGAGCTCCATCGGTGTTAAAATAATGGTTTTTCTTCCAGGTGTCAGATGTTGAAATGAGCACAATAGAATGTTGAAAATCTGCATGGAATTAATTTCAATGAGAAAATGTGTATGCCCTGGAAAGTATTATTTGAGCCAACAGAGTGCTGTGGCTACACCCATGTTTGTTTTGAGATACAAAACAAAAAAGCAAACATTTGCAAGGCATGTCATTTTAGTCTTGTGATTTGAGTCTTTAGTCATTTGAGTCTTATGACTAAAATGCAAGTTATGAACAAATGATTTAAACATGTATCCGATACATATACTTCCGATACTTCGTGTATACTATGCCATGACACAAAGTAGAGAGTAAAAACACAGCATAATTATTCATGCTTAGCATTACAATTGTCAAATTATCAGCTGCCAGTCAATAAAGAATGAGGGGTACTGAAGTTATTTACAAAAAACCAATGAAAATAACTACAAGTAAGTATTATTGATGTGAAAGGATACTTACCTGTGTCTAATGAAATCAGAGAATTATATATATACATACATACATACATACATGAATAAGTATATATGTATATATATATATATATATATATATATATATATATATATATATATATATATATATATATATATATATATATATATATATTAGCCTGGTCCAAACATACATGGTGATTTTAAAAGTTTCAAGGAAGTGCGCTTCACAAGTTTATTTTTATTCCACTATATGTGTCTGTATTGTGTGCCAAATTTTGGACGATGTCATGCATATTTAAAGGTCGCGCAAAATCTCATCTTTAGTTTCTCTCTTTTGCAGATGGCCTCCTCAGCACCGAGTACGCCAAGTGGACCAGAATGGTGGTTATTATGGAGTGCCCTTGAGTTTTTCTCAACTGCACGGCTTCCAACGCGAGGTGACGTACTTCGCATGTCACAATTCTTTCACCTGAAGCAGAAATTGCTTTTCCCGGAAAGCTTCAAGAAGACCCGTGAAGCCTGCTGTGCCATCTGGACGAGGGCAGGGATCCCTACCCTGCGGTTGGATTCCTGTGTGAAGAAGTTCATGGAGAGTTCATGCGGGAATACCTCAACCCGAAGTCTGCGGGTTCTTTGAATGTCGTTAACGATGCAGCAGAAGGAGCTGTTTCTCTCATCCACACCTTCAACACATCGCTGACCAAGGATGAAGAGCAGAAACAATACCTACTCTGCCTCGTGGCTAATCACCGGCGCCGCCTCCCTGCTCCGACCAAGGGGGGACTGATGAAAGAGGGTAGATGCTGAATTGTAGAGGGACAGGTTGAAGTCCCACCTCATTTAGTCATTCAAGTTGGCACGATGAAGCATTATTATTTATTAAGGTTATTTTGTTTTCATAGAAAATAGGAGCTATGCTATGCGAGAGAAGAACAAAAATTAGCATCCCTTCAGTTTCTCATCTGTCGGAAAAAAGACACCTTATTACGCGACCCCTAAAATTAAACAATAATTCCTGAAAATTGGTCTATATGTTATTTATGAACAGTGTAACAAAATAAAACTTGTGGAGCTAACAATTTTTCAACTTTCCTTTTTTGGACCAGGCTAATATGTATATATGTATATATATATATATATATATATATATATATATATATATATATATATATATATATATATATATATATATATAGTCATATATATAGTCATATATATATTCATATATATATTCATATATATATTCATATATATATTCATATATATGTTCATATATATGTTCATATATATGTTCATATATATGTTCATATATATGTTCATATATATGTTCATATATATGTTCATATATATGTTCATATATATGTTCATATATATGTTCATATATATATATTCATATATATATTAATAGATATATTCATATGTATATTCATATGTATATTCATATGTATATTCATATATATATTCATATATATATTCATATATATTCATATATATATTCATATATATATTCATATATATATTCATATATATATTCCTATATATATTCCTATATATATTCATATATATATTCATATATATATTCATATATATATTCATATATATATTCATAAATATATTCATATATATATTCATATATATATTCATATATATATTCATATATATATTCATATATATATTCATATATATATATATTCATATATATATACATAATTTATCATCTGAGATACTTATAGTGACATGCTCTAGTAGTAAAACCAACCTTGGTGACCTGGGGTCAAACTGCGACATTCAGGGCCATGTAATTTGATGTGCTGCATCCTTGATAGCCATGATGTTCCTAACATCATGAACATCAAATCTGGTATCAAGCGGTAGCCTGTGGTGAACACTCGAGTAGCATTTCAAGTCAAGACATGTAAAGTTCAAATGTCTGATTGAGTGCTTTGATGACCTCACCTTTCTTCCCTATGACTTAAATTTATAGAACATGGATGTCATTCGACGTTGCTTGTTGTACGGCATCACAAAAAAATATACGCATATATATACATGTATGCATCTATACATCTATATATATTTATATATGCATACATGTATAATGTATGCGTATGCATACACATACACTTATATATATATATATATATATATATATATATATATATATATATATATATATATAGTGCACACAATCATATGGCTCCTGAGTCTGATACCAGTGAGTCGGATCTGAATTGATACAAATATATGTCAGTCTGTTTGAGTTGCAAGCCAAGTCATACTTTGTGGGCTCTGAGTCTGAATTGAGCCAATCAAATAATTTTGACCTGCTCTGAATCATGAGTTGAATCAGGTATCAAGATCTATGAGTCACATGTGAGTCGACTAAAAGAAATTGGGTAGAGCACAAGTCTGCATGCTACAGTAGGTAGGCACACTTCAACTTAGGCTTACTTACCTAGGTGCCTAGGTAAATTTGCAGTATAAGGCATCATTTTTAGTTTTGGGAATTTTTATTTGGTATACCATGTTTATGAATGTGGCTAAAATGGTGGGACCAATTATTTTCTGTGCGAATGCTTACTTTTCAGTTTGCTAGCAAAATAATCCAAAAAGGCAGTGTTGAGTTAGGTAACATAGCATAAAAAGAAATGTTAAACAAATAAAACACAAATGGAACATAACCTAACTTAGAACAAACTAGCAAAACTTTGGAGAACAAGAAATAAAATTAAAAAAATTAAAATACCAAGCAAGTTATGTTCTGGTAATTCTCAACATGAAAAAAACTAACTCAGCCTTGCTTAACCCAAGCTGTTTGAAAGAAAAAAAATCCTTTTTTAAAGAACCCTGGATTCTTTGACAACACATTCAACCATTAGGTCATATATCGTCTCCAGCCTATGGATTCAGTAATGCTCACTGATTGGTTGCCTATGGATTCAGTAATGCTGTGGGTGGCAAGATTTGAACCAACAATCTTGGGATCGAAAGTCTGATACTCCACCAACCGAGCTACTGTGGCCAAAATTAGAGTTTTTTTTCATTATTTTTGGTAAACTTTCAGTTATTATTGTGCTATAAGGTGGTAGGAAGAAAAGTTTTGACACACATTTCCTCCATAAAGCAAACAAATGTGTCAGGTTTGGCTAGGCTAGGCTGGTTTACATTTTTTTCATTGGGAAGTGTTTCAATTTTTTTTAATTCACACATAAAATAAATCCTATCATCATCACATTCATAAACATGGTAATCCAAAGATAAATAAAAAAACAAGCAAAAACACCCTATAAAACAAATTCACATGTGCCCAGGTACCTAGGTGCCTAGATAGGTAGGTATCTAGGTACCCAGGTACCAGGTACCTGGGTGCTAGATACCTACCCAGGGGCCTAGGGACGGGCCTGGGGGCCTGGGATATACCCGGGAGGGTAGGTAAATTACTAGGGGGCCCCGGGCCCCCCCCGGAGGCCTATGTAAATCCCGGTGGGCTAGGGATGGGCCCCGGCCCCCCGGGCCCCCCCCAGGGCCCCTTTAACCCCCCGGATGGCTCGGGGGGCCCCCGGGGCCTCTCCCCCCCCCCCGGGGCTTCTCTGCCCCCCCGCCTGGGGGGTACGTCCCGGGGTGCCCCCCCGCCCCCCCGGGGCCCTGGGGGCCCGGTGGGGGGGTCCCCGCCTCCCTCTGTGTCTCCACACACCCCCCTCCGTGGGTACCAAAACAAGGGCCCTTGGACATTACCATAAGTGCCTAAGGATCTACTCGGGTGCCTAGGGACCTACCCGGGTGCCTAGGAACCTACCTGGGTGCCTAGGAATCTACCCGGCTACCTAGGAACATACCCGGGTGCCTAGGAACCTACCCGGATGGCTAGGAACCTACCCGGGTGCCTAGGAACCTACCCGGGTGCCTAGGAACCTACCCGGGTGCCTATGAACCAACCCGGCTACCTAGAAACTTACCCGGGTGCCTAGGAACCTAACCAGGTGCCTAGGTACCTACCTTCCTAGGTACGAAGTTGGTGCGTTCTTTGATATCTGGTTTCACATTGGTACATTTACCTATATAGGTAGGTAGGTACCTAAAAAAGCACAAACTGAGAACAACTGCGAGACTACACCGACCTACTCACCTGCAACTACCGAATCCGACTGGAACAACCACAAAACTGCGGATTAAGAAACGTGACAGCGAGTACCCGCGGCCGGCCGTATTTACTTATGCAAAAAAAGCCACGGCGGCCACGGCTATGAAAATACTAAGAGAGAGAGGATCACACCCACCTCTTTCACGTCCTCATTTCCGGTCACACTGTATGTATCTCCGTAGGCAAGTTTAGTAATTATACCTACTAAAGTTCCGGAAGTTTAGTAAACATTCCTACTAAACTCACTTCCCCTCTTAAAAAATATCCCTACAAAACCTTTTCGGGGAGGTGTTGTTCGTCACCACACACGGTGCATACACAATTCATGGCACCGCCCACCGCGGCGACGGACGGTCTGCTGATGTCTGCGGCCGCGACCGCTAATCCCAGGATTCGCCATGAAAACTCACCACTGGACGCTACGGACCGATGGCCACCCACCGAGCTGACCGAACACTGCCGCCGCTACTGCACAACAGGGTGCCGCTTTGTGTTAACCGTGTCCATGTCTGTCGATATCGGTCAGTCTAGCGACTGTTGGATACAGTAGATAGTAGCATTGTCATATTATGCATACTTTTGTAATATATAATTCATGTCTATGTTATAACAATTGGCAAATGCACAACGCATCACTATCTACACAGTGTATTCTGCCTTTAAATGTGTGATACTAACAATCATCGTTGGAATTCCACCAACAGTTCGTCTTCTTCTGAGTTCTGGTTACGCATTGTGAACGTAAATGCACAACGCATCACTATCTACACAGTGTATTCTGCCTTTAAATGTGTGATACTAACAATCATCGTTGGTATTCCACCAACAGTTCGTTTTCTTCTGAGTTCTGGTTACGCATTGTGAACGAAAAATGTGATATTTATGACTACCAGACAAACAAAAAAGCATTAACTACGGAATTGCGGCGTGCCGCCGGGTTAGCTCACGTGTTGGGAGAACGCTGATATTGCGGATTATGTCGAACCCGCCCTGACAAGTCGGCTCCACTTCTCTGATGCGTCTTGCGCGGTCGACATGCGAAACATCTGGAAGTGTACGCTAGTAAGCGGCTCTCGACTCTTCCTAGCCGCTTGCAAGCAGCGAACATAGGCGCAGCTGAGGGGGTCTTTCCCTCCCCTCCCTTGGCAGCCAAAAATATACTAGATCAAACAAGAAATATTAAGATATTCACCTCCGGCCGGGAAAAGGCGCCCCTCTGGGAAGGATCGAGTACACTCTCACTCGATTTTCTTCAGCCAGAGACAAGATGGTGGCTTTGAAAGGCAAAATGGTGTCCGACCAGGCCATGACGGCTCCCATGATGCCTGGATCCGCCCTTGAGTTTAGGGGTGCCTCGACCAAAGCGTGATCATTTAGCGGATCCGCCCTTGTAACGTAAATACATTTGAATGCTATCGCCCGCACAGGGTGTAACTTCACAACATTATTTGTGTTGCCGTAGGACGTATGGGGTAATTGGGGGTGCCCATGTTGGCTAGAGGAGGCCCGCTCCATACATTCCATGTTAAAGGCTAAAATATTGGATGTGGGAAGAACGCTTTCAGCGGTCTGGGACACCCAGTATTCAAATCACTAGAATCAGAGCGAAAGATTCTAAAAGTCCAAAATTGAAAAGTCCGTGACCGCAAAGTCTAGATCCAAAAATCAGGAAGCCCAACAATACTTCATATGCTTATGACCAAATATTGCACTTTTCCTAGTGGTATTCACTGGTATTAATTTTGAAATTATGGCGGTGTTGAAAAGGCGGAACAAATGTGGCCCCACCCTTATCATGAACACCCTCTCTATTGAATTATTTTTGAACGTGGCGGACAACAGAAAGAAGCAATGTGTCAATGCATGTCAGCACTTGTTTTTGCATCAAGTTACGATAATTAAGGCCTGCATTGGAGATGTGTACCCTAGAGATTAGAGATGTAGAGAAGTCCCTTTATTTTCCATGAATTTCGTAGAAGTAAAGGGCTCGGTAGGTATGGGGCCCCATTCAGATAATCGCCCCCCCCCCCACTCCCCCACCTGAACCAAATTCTGGCTACGATACTGGCGTAGGATTAGTTATTGCTTTGCATCGTCTTTTCGATCAGTTCTCTGTGCATTAGTTGCCACTTTTCTGCATCCTACCGTTCACATTACCATTAATAGGTACCCATGTACCCATGTATTAATGTTTTCAAATTCTTAACAGCTAGCGAATCTCGTTGGCACACAGCTGTTCTTGTGTAGGACATTTCGATCAATGGATATTGATACCATCAGAAAAGCTTGTTCTGTCAGCAGCGAGACTAGACTTACCTCAGCGATGGAAATGGGTGCAGGCGCTAACAGCGGCGCGACCAAAAATGTTTTTGGGTGCGGCATCCCTGTGGCCTTTTCATGTTCCTCGCACCTATATGGAAACTCCTTTTATGTCTGCCATTTGTTCCTTCTGTTCGACATTTTGCACCTCTTTATATTTGTCCCCGAAACAGAAACAAATAAGGTCCAGTCACACAAAGTCGGGTCATCTCAGGTCATTACTTGTCCACCCAATGTCATGTTGCACTACTTAGGTGACTCTGAAACCGGATTCAAATTTGACTTCACAAGGAACAGCAGCATTCGGCATAGGACGACAGTGCGAGCGCAATATCGCTGAAGCAGCTGACGCGCACAAAAATCTAAGCTGCACACACAAGACGACAGTGCAGAATATACATGATATTTGACATGACCTTACGCCATGTCAGATATTTGAAAGCAGAATGTCTATATCATGCTGTTATCATGTTCCGCATGAAAAGTGTTCCCCTCACTACGATATGGAGATGGAATTTGACCTAACCTCAGTTAATAAAATGTTGGATTAGCAGAGTTGTTTGACTCGATGAAAGAACAGTATGCTCAGAGTTTGGTATTGCTAGGCTGCAACTACCGCGAATCACGGCAGTTTGGAGATTTGGGAATATTACCCTCTTTGAACCATCCCAAGTCAATTTACAAGGGGATGTAAAATCAAATTGGTCAAGGAAGTTGAGGAGGCAAAGATGATGGGATCCAGGCACCACCAAAGGAATAGGGAACTACGTTCATGACCTTTCCTCGGGAGGCAAAGTATTATAGGCACTAACAGGGTTGCAGTAAAAAATGCTCCTGTTGCTACACACCCGGAGCCGAGACCATGTCAATTCCGCCGATTTTAAAACTGTTTTGATTTCTGCCATTATTCCCACTTTACGAAGTTTTGTACTTTTTGAAAACAAAATTCCGACCATAGCAAAGAAACTATTGGAGCCCACATATCCATTTCAAAACAATGGGATGGCCCTTCTGGGAATCTCCTGGGCTGACCTTTCCGAACTCATTGGCCGTGACCGAAGAAGCACTATCCAGCGTGTCCTATTCTTGTTCTTGGTTGCGCCATTGGGTACGGACGGAGTTTCAGACTGTTGTAAAAAAATAGAGTATTAAAGCGATTGCACGGATTGATGTCTGTGATCCGTTGTACATTTTAGTTTGCTTGCTGTCGTGTGTGGCGACTGACTAGACTCGGCGATCTCAATGACTGCATCAATGTATATCGTTGATCAGAGTGCATTGTTTTCGATATTTATACTTTTGTGGAGGCTGTGCCCCTTCCCCGCCCATGAACTCGCTCCAACCACAGTTTTAGCTTCGCCCTTCTCTAATGTTAGGCACCAATGAAATACTTTCACCCATCATCGTCATTGTTCACGTCTGCTGTGCTCCGACGTTTCATCAATCCCAGTGTGCTTAGCCTGCATATAGGCGCTAAAACATTTTATTTAACGGTGTGTGTTTGCTGGTGTGTGGGGTGGGGGTAAGGGTGACAGCGACGATAGATCCGAGCGCACTGTACACTGTAGGCGCATGCCATGACTCAGAGTTCGTATGTTCACATCTACTGTGCATTGCTCTTTTACTTTTGAGACTTCACCCGTTCTTGGGCGATTTTTCGTTAGGCGTCATAAGCGGACATAATACCGGTGGCGCCGCTCTGGTGGTGGGTTTGTGAAGGAACACCACCAGAGTGGGCTTGCTTTGATTAATGCTATATTCTGGTTTCTAGATGAGGTGCAAGTAATTTTGAATGGTCCAATTTGAACGACATTGAAACAAGCTCTCTCATGATGTGTAGTTCGTTTTATTATCACATCATTTCAAATTATCAAATCATCACATATCGTAGTGATATCATCACATCATCAAATCAATCAATATCGAGATGATATTATCAAATCATCATTTATTATCAAATCATCAAATCATTTTATTATCAAATCATACTTTGCCCTTAAAGTGAAATGGAAGCAATTGGCCACTCAACATCTTGTGATACAAACGTGTCATACATCTTCTGTGTGACGTCCTGACAATTTCCAATGTTCTTAACTAAACGAAAATCGAACGTGCTACATTTTTATATCACCTTGAATAACTTCCATGAAGGTTTAACCCTGTCACCTTTGCACTCAATTCCAGAATTTGTGTCCCAAATTATCACATTGTATCACTTTATATTGTATATTAGATGTTCTACATTACCGAATTAATTTTCAATGGTTTTAAATCAACCGGCATAATATCCGCTGACTTCTGATGCCATACTCGACTACTTTTATAGATATCTAACCCTGTCATTTCTGCACTCAATTCCAGGATTTGTGTCTCGAATTATCGCATTGTATTCCTTTTAAATGTATATCAGATGTTCTACATTACCGAATTAATTTCCAATGGTCTTAAATAAACCGGCATAGAATCCGCTGCCTTCTGATGCCATACTCGACTACTTTTATACATATCTAACCCTGTCATTTTTGCACTCAATTCCAGGATATGTGTGTCAAATTATCACATTGTATTCCATTTAATTGTATATCAGATGTTCTACATTAGCGAATTAATTGCCAATGGTCTCAAATAAACCGGCATAAAATCAGCTGCCTTCTGATGCCATACTCGACTACTTTTATAGATATCTAACCCTGTCACTTTTTACCTTTTGACATGAAGCTTTGCGACATTATTGACGTTCTGGCATGGCTCGATGCACGTCAAGCGCCGACGGTTGCTGCCTAGAGGATCCGTAGGGCCGCCGAGCGGTGGCACGACAAAAAGTAAAGTTCCACCCTTCAACAATACTAAGCAACATCGGCTCTGCCACGCCAAAATGGCGTAGGAAAAATTCACGGTTGTAAATGCATTCTTTCCCTTCAACGCCCACAAGCGTAATGATTTTAAACAATTTCGTGAAAATCTGTCGGCCTCAACGCTAATGGTGGCGGAACTCATGCTAGACCCATTTCCTATCGTTTCAAATATGAAAATCTGCCTGTAACTTTGGCGTTGGGGCCCATTAACATTCAGGGTATAGGAATCCCGCGCACCGCCATATTATGAATGGCGGGCGGTCGTGGACGGGTCGTGGACCGCCGGCGGCCGGCCGTTTATGGTTGAAAATAGTTCCAGAAGGAAATACGGAAAGTAGGAATATGCGCAATATGTCGCTGTAAGTGGCAATAAAATTGACGTCTGAAGGCAAGCTAACTTTCATAAATGTACTTCGCATGATATTTTATGGTGACAGTCTCATAAATTGTAACTATATTCTTCGCGCCCACACTAGTGAGCATCCGGGCGCGCTTATCGCAGGCGCATGTTTCAGAGTTCTTGAATGGCATCAGGAACCTACCTGTTTTCTTTCTTTACTGGAGGTCCCCCCGATGTCCGCATTAACATTGCGTCTGGCGCCTAACGTCCCCTTGGTGATGATGCTCAATAAACATAGACCTAAACATCGTCAAATAAAACATCAAAATTTCTGAGATTTCAATACAGTGTGTGAAATTCGATTCGTTTTTGTTGGTGGGGGGGGAGGGGAGTGTGTGGCTCTAGTAGTTCATTGCTACTCCCCCATGCTGCTTTTTTAAAAAAAATCAACACCTTTGATATATATATATATATATATATATATATATATATATATATATATATATATATATATATATATATATATATATATATATATATATATATATATAAATATATATATATATATGCATGTTTCATTGAATACGACCGCGAGTTCGTAGCAAGAAGCAAGAAGCAAGAACAAGCAAGAAGATCACCCACGCTGAACTCGCGGTCGTATTCAATGAAGCATGCATATCAAATAATCTGCTTCCAAACTACTCACATATATATGCATACACACATATATATATATATATATATATATATATATATATATATATATATATATATATATAACTGGTGGGATACGAAACTGGAATTGGGCGCTCCCGGCTTATTGTAGTTCTTTTACTGTTGAAAACTACAACTTTCCTCGGTACTCTCTAAGGGCTAGTCGAAGTATTGTCTATCCATCTTCCCCGCGTTGAATCTTCCTCTCTGTGCGTGTCCGTATGTCTCGTTCTGCAAGCGGTCCTATGCACCGCAATTCAGAGTTATATATCACTATTACCGGGTAGCGTCATAGGTGGACCATGGCCGCGTAGTGTACCGTCTACGTCAGGAAGAGCTTCTAAGGACGTGGTAGGCTATTTTAATTTACATTACCAATGCTTACTATATGCCGTGTGATGCATGGCGGCAGATATTCTTAGCAGTATTATCGATGACCTCCATCGTGACTAGTGGGATACGAAGTTCAGTTGTGTTATTGTAGCCGGATTCATTGTCTGCTAAGAATAATGAAAAATATTCAGTTCAATTAGCCTGGCTAATGATTGGTATATGTCTTCACTGCATGACAATAAATATACAAATTATTATAGACGCCTGCAACAGCCAAAGGCTCAGCCACGTCATTTCGATTGGGGGGATAGGAACGGTGATCCGAGAAACCTGCTTGACACGAAAGAAATAAGAATTCATTAACCTATCGGGTTTGCCGATGCCGAAGCAGTTTTCATATATTACAGTGATGCATTGAAACATAAAAACTTGCGACCGTATTTCAAGAAAGCTGGATTCAACCTACCATTTGCTTGCATATTACACATGTTGGGCGCGAGTGGGAGCTGGCCAGAACCCTCCCTTGCTTCCGACATCATTGGGTGCTGAAATTACACCGCAGTGAGTTGTTCTCCAGCAGAGGTGGAGAGCCCGGGGAGGGGTCAGGACCCTTTCTGGGTTCGTTGGACCCTCATGAGACCGGCACTGGACAATTTTACTCTACCAGAGCAATCAATCTAAATGCAATGCAATCAATAAGAGGGGATGGGGCAACTCCAATGCCAATGACATTTGCATTCCAGGTTGGGTTTTTCCTGTGAGTGGGCAATTATTGCTGCGCTGGAATTTCGAGAGGTGTCCATCTATATCCTCAAGGATTGCATTTTAAAAAATGAAGATTTAACTGAACTCGCTATGGTCATATGCAAGTTCGTCCTGTATCACCTTTACAACTAAGATAATGTAAAATCAAATTATTGACGTGCGCCCCACGTCACTTCGATTTAGAAAACAATACAATACGTAGATATCCAAAACATTCGTTACTCTTTCTTGCACTTTTGTATTGTAGCCTGTACGACGCATCAATTCATTCTAGGTTTTACGGCCAACTGCTCACGCGGATTTGTAGCGGCGGCAAGAAACGACAGTGCGACACATAACATTTGGTTAACATTCGCACGTCCGGCGGTCCGCGCAATCTTCGCCGGTCCGGGGGGGGGGGGGGCAGATGTCTGCCCCCCCTAAGATCTCCAGAACTATGCTAGGTAGCGACAAACGGAAAACGGCGTTGGATAGCTGGTGACAAGCTCTATCGAAAGTATTTTGGTCATTTCTTCGCTCAGGTCAATATTTATGTCACTGGGTCATCATAGGTCAAATTCGACCAGCTCGGGTGGGACCCTCAGATATTGACACATATCTCAGGACCTGTAACAGATAGAAACAAATGGCGAATGCTATTCGACAGCCCTTGAAATGTGCTATCGACAATACGCTGTGTGATTTAAGGTCAGGTCAACTCCGAAACTATGACCTCAGGTCAAGGTCATGAGGTAGCCTAGGGAGGTCATGTAATGTATCAATCGATACGTCTTGGCGATATAGGTACAATGACGGTAATTTCAGCATTCTAGCTCAGTGCAGTGCGATATATTGCGCAGAAATGTGCTAGTGATCTCAGGTGACCTCAGATGACCTTGGTGAGGTCACTGAGCAAAAATGTCAGCGGTAACATTGAAAATAGCTTGCAACTACACGCCATAACCGTTGTGAGGTCATTCCGAGAGCAAATATGTAACCAGGAAACATTTGTATATTTTACCATAGGCCTATAATGGGGGAAGCCATGGCCGCGACCTGACCTCAGGTCAATGCTACGAAAAAACCGAGATATATATTATAGTCCCTGATGAGATCATGACGTGTTTAAGTTTGAAATCAATCGCCCAGTTATTGTGGAAGTGATGCCACCTAGACTCCGAGGGATGTTGGGTCACTTCGCCTGACCTGGTTACCTGACTTGAGATGACCCAGGGTCAAACATTTCTGAAGATATGCGGAAAAGACTATTGAGCAGCCATACGAGGTTTGGCCTTGCTAACCCGATTAGTATGGCGGAAAATTAGGAAAAACCGCAGCAGGGGGGGAGAGATCTGCCCCCGGGACGTGCGCGTGTTAAGAGACCAGCGACAGAGGTCAGAGACACGTTAGGCGTCATGAGCGGACATAATACCGGTGGCGCCGCTCTGGTGGTGGGTTTGTGAAGGAACACCTCCAGAGTGGGCTTGCTGTGATGAATGCTATGTTCTAGTCTCTAGAGGAGGTGCAAGTAATTTCCAATGGTCAAATTTGAACGACATTGAAACAAGCTCTCTTATGATGTGTAGTTCGTTTTATTATCAAATCATTTCATCCTGTCACTTTGCCCTGAAAGTGAAATGGGACCAATTGGCCACTCAACATCTTGTAATAAAAACGTATCATACATCTTCTGTGTGATGTGTTGACAATTTCAAATGTTCTTGACTAAACGAAAATCGAACGTGCTACATTTTTATATCATCCTGAAAACTTCCATGAAGGTTGAACCCTGTCACTTCTGCACTCAATTCCATAATTTTTGTCCCAGGTTATCACATTGTATTCCTTTAAGTGGTATATCAGATGTTCTACATTACCGAATTAATTTCCAATGGTCACAAATAAACCGGCATAAAATCACCTGCCTTCTGATGTCATACTCGACTACTTTTATAGATACCTAACCCTGTCATTTTTGCACTCAATTTCAGGATTTGGGTCTCGAGTTATCACATTATATTCCTTGAAATTGTATATCAGATGTTCTACATTAGCGAATTAATTTCCAATGGTTTCAAATACAACGGCATGAAATCAGCTGCCCTCTGATGCCATACTCGACTACTTTCATAGATATCTAACCCTGTCATTTTTGCACTCAATTTGCCAGGATTTGTGTCCCGAATTATCACATTGAATTCCTTGTATTGCATATCAGATGTTCTACATTTTCGAATTAATTTCAAATGGTCTCAAATAAACTGACATAAAATCAGCTGCCTTCTGATGCCACACTTGACTACTTTTATAGATATCTAACCCTTTGACTTTTGCACTCAATGTTTCGGTCTCGGTCTTTTAGCCCCGTAATTTTTACCTTTTAACATGAAGCTTTCCGGCATTATTGAGGTTCTGGCATAACTCGATGCACGTCAAGCGCCGACGGTTGCTGCCCAGAGGATCCGTAGGGCCGCCGAGCGGTGGCACGACAAAAAGTAAAGTTCCACCCTTCAACAATACTAAGCAACATCGACTCTGCCAAACCAAAATGGTGTAGGTGAAATTCACGGTTGTAGATGCATTCTTTCCATTCAACGCCCATAAGCGTAATATTCTTCAACGATATCGAGAAAACCTGTCGGGCTCAACTTCAGTGATGGTGAAACTAATGCCAGGCACATCGCCTTTCGCTTCAAATATGAAAATCTACCCGTAACTTTGGCGTTGGGGTCCATTAACATTCAGGGAATGGTCCGCGCAACCAAGCGCACCCCGCCACTGAATGTCGGGTGGTCGGGGACGGGCCGCGGTCCGCGGGGCATACTCTGGCGGGGCCCGCCGGCTATGGTGGAAAATAGTTCCATAAGCCAGTACGCAAAGTAACAATATGCGCAATATATCACTGTAAGTGGCAATGAAATTGACGTCTGAAGGCAAGCCAACTTTCATAAATGCACTTCGCATCATATTTTATGGAGAAAGAGCCTCATAAATTGTAACTATATTCTTCGCGCATACACTAGTGAACATCCGGGCGCTCTTGTCGCGAGCGCATATTTCAGAGTCCTTGAATGGCATCAGGAACCTGTTTTCTTTCTTTTCGTGAGATCCCGATGTCCGCATTAACATTGCGTCTGACGCCTAACGAGAGACCCATGGACCTCTCTCATTTTCTTGTCGTTTTTCGTTGGTATATTTCCAACACGGGACGCATTTGATGAGAATGCCAAGTTATGTCACTGCACAACCTTGGTAAATATACCAGACGGACCACATTCGCCACCCGCTGACTACTCGGATGTACCATATTTTTGGTACTACTGACTGCTTGTTACTGCAGTTCTTTATTTTTCATTTTCGTGGGGCGACACCCGTCGCTCTTTTCTCATTTCTTTTCTAGTGGGGTGACATCCGTCACCCCACCCGTTTTTCGTCGTCGTCGTATTTCAGTTCCATGAGTTTCTGTGTGTCCGTTCTCTTTGTTTATATTACAATAGGTATAATTTTTTTCCCCGTGATAGGGAAAAAGCGTCAAAAAGACACGGACCCATGCTCGCCAACGGACTCGGACTCGGATTTTCCTCCTCTGACCACACCCGACGACCATCGCACGAACACAGACCTGGCCCCTGATGCTCCCTCGATTGATGCAAATGTTGATGACCCGCGCCGAACTATTCCCCTCGATGACGCCATGGAAGCCCTTTGCGCCTCGCCGACCCCTGCTCGTCCCAAGACCACGACCTCGCCTCGCAATCCAGACCAGACCATCACTCTCCACGCCGCTGACCCACGCTCGAACCAGACCACTTCATCCCAACCTGAACCTATTGAACCCTACCTCGACAGTGCTGGATCATACATCGTAGTAAAGCCTGTCGAGGAGTCCGTCTCCTTTCGTCGTGTCAACGTTTTCTGGCCAACCAAACAGCTCCTCGCCATTTCTTCCTTAGCCAATCCTGACATTGAAGCCCCAGCCAACGGAACCCTCGTCATCAAAACTCAAACCCGAGCCCAGACCAAAGCCCTCCTCCGTACCACCACATTTTGTGGTAAATCCGTGACCATTTCACTCCACTCCAACCGCAATTCCACCAAGGGCACCGTCTTCGCGCCGGAGCTCCGCTTCATGTCTGATGAAGACATTCAAGCGGAGCTCAGGCCGGAGGGGGTGACCCACGTCCGCCGCATCACATCCTTCAAAGATGGCCAGAAACGTGACACGAGTCTCCTAGCCCTTACCTTCAACTCTACAACTCTTCCCAAGACCCTCCTCGCCGGCTACATCCGATTCCAAGTCTGTGTCTTTATTCCCAATCCTCTCCCCTGTTTCAATTGCCAGCGCTTTGGGCATGGCAGCAAGACTTGTCGCCAAACAGCCCGTTGCCCAAAGTGTGGTGAATCACCCCATCCTGATTCCACCTGCTCCAAACCTGTCCACTGTCTCAACTGCAATACATCCGACCACCTGACCACATCACCCCTCTGTCCAGTATGGCGCAAAGATAAAGAGGTCTGCGCTGTCAAGACCACGACCGGGGTGTCATACCCACAGGCCCGACGGTCTGTCGAGGCCGCATCTCCATCAACTAAAACTTACGCCCAGGCGGCCACCGTTACTCCCCCACACGTCGCGTCAACACTACTTCTGCCTCGATGCAAACAGACATGATTCCAGGTTTAGCTCCACTCAAAAAACTTACTCCACTGACCACACCGACACAAACCACCCTGGCTCCCAACACTCAGACCACTCCGACACAAACCACCCTGGCTCCCAACACTCAGACCACTCCGGCTCCAAACAAACGGACCACTCCAGGGAGGAGTGATAGGCACCGCAGTCACTCCACTGCGGGAGCAAATTCTCGTTCCCCGTCAGCGGGCCGCCGGTCCAACGCGGCTTGTCCAGCGCCGGCCGGCGCCCACGTGACCCGACCAACTCCCAGCCGGCGGGTATCCGCCGCGGCAGTGGCCGGCCGACGTGAGTCGGCCGCCAAGGTCACCGGTCGGTCGGACGGTTCAGGCGGGACAACCGCCGGACGCACATGCCCGCCCGAGCTGCAATCGTGGCTGCGCCAGGCACCGAAAGGTGCCGACAAATATTAATTCTCACCAATGTCCATATTTCTCCAATGGAACTGCCGTAGTTTAATATCGAAATGGGAAGAAATGAAAGCATTCTTTAGTTTACTGACTCCCATTCTCATCGCACTTCAGGAAACCAGGTTCTTACCCACCGATCCATATAATTTCAATATCTGTAATTACTCGCTGTACCGCCACGACGAGGTACGTGAAACACACCGCAGTGGCGGTACCGCACTTTACATAAACAATGATTACACACATACACAAATTACACTCAATTCACCATTACAAGCCGTAGCCTGTACTATGCGTTTTCATGGTAGGAACATAGATGTATGTTCATTATATATTCCACCATCTACAGACAACACAAGCATTTTGACAGAATTAGAAAACCTCATAGCCCAATTCAAAAACCATTTCATTTTACTTGGCGATTTTAACGCCCATAGCCCAGCGTGGGATAGAACACGCACACTTCCAGATACTCGCGGACGCATAGTTGAACACATCTTAGACAGACACAATTTAGTATTACTTAACACCGGTGAGCCAACATTTTTCCACCTCGGTCACAATATCGAAAATGCCATTGATTTAACAATTTGTTCTCCAGCCCTGGCCAACGAATTTGATTGGACAATAGACACATACATACATGATAGCGATCACTACCCCATTAAATTAGTACCGACCATTTCAACAACTGCCGATACCACACCAAGTTTCATTCCTCGCTGGAAACTTTCGAAGGCCGACTGGACCAAATTTGAGGAGCTTTCGTCATTACAGTACAACTCGGACATTTCTCCAGTACAAAACATTCATTTAATTATCAACACACTTTTACAAGCAGCGTCTGCAACAATTCCACTCACAAAGCCTATCATAAAACGTACCCCAGTCCCCTGGTGGTCCACAGAAGTTTCCCAAGCAATAGCCACTAGAAAACGAGCATTTATAAAATATTTACGCCATCCCGACCAACAAAATTTAATCAACCGGAATCATGAACGTGCAAGAATACGCTGCATTATACGTAACGCTAAGCGCCGGTCATGGGCCAATTACCTCCAGCAACTTACTTGCGACACACCATTAAGCAAAATATGGGGATTAATCCGCCGTTTGAGCGGACGATCCCCATTTAGATCATTACCAGCCCTCAAATTCATAATCACATAATTACAGAACCCAAGAAATAGTAAACACCATAGCGGATACCATTGCTCACCATAGCTCCGACGAAAACTACAGACCTGGCTTCATAGAAAATGCACAACACACTTTTTACCTCGATCTCGCACAATTTGATTCTGATAACCCATAAAAATATAATACTCCTTTTCAACTTTCAGAACTTCAGACAGCCATTTGCTCCGCCGGCAATACTTCAGTAGGGCCCGACAACTTACATTATTTTTTTTTCAGACATCTACCGGATCACACCAAACATTGCATTTTGAACACATTTAATACACTATGGACAACTCATACCTTCCCCGAAACTTGGCAAGAATCTTTCATTATACCCATCCCAAAACCTGGCAAGGACCATAGTAACCCCACTAATTTTCGACCCATTGCACTCACCAGTTGTTTGGGAAACTTTTTGAACGTATAGTTATAAAAAGACTGACCTGGCACCTGGACACAAATTCCATTCTATCTCCCTTTCAATGTGGTTTTCAACGAGGACGCAGCACCATAGATCATCTTATTCGGTTAGAGACTGACATCCGGCAAGGCTATAAAAAACATGAACACACTATCGCAGTATTTTTAGACATAAGCAAAGCGTACGATATGGTTTTCAAACCCGCATTACTTTTCAAAATTCAACAACTCTGTATAAAAGGACATTTAGCACATTGTTTGGTAGGTTTTTTATCTGGTTCTCGTCGATTCCACATCAGGTGCCGGCCAGCCATTTCCGATCCACATTGTCTTCAGAACGGCCTACCACAGGGAAGTTGTCGTTCACCAGTATTATTTAACATTATCATTAAGGATCTTTTCGATGACCTGCCTACCAATATATCATATTCACTATTTGCAGACGACAGCGCAATTTGGTGCTCCTGGAAAATTTTTGAACCTTGTTTAATTCGCTTACAAAACACACTGGACAGAATACACGAATGGTCCTTGAAGTATGGTTTCATTTTTTTTCGGCCCCAAAATCTGCAACACTGATATTCGGTAAATCGACACCCTGCCAAAACCCAGACACACCGCTTCACCTCGGAAACAATCACATACCTTTTGTAAATTTATTCAAATTTCTTGGTATTATTTTTGATCGAGGCTATCTATGCATAAGCACATCAAACACGTCCAGACGAAATGTTTTCACCGACTTAAATTATTTCGCTGTGTTACTTCTTCCTGCTTCGGAGCCGACCGCCATACGCTTTTACATCTCTATAAATCATTAGTTCTTCCCATCATAGAATATGGATCGGTAGTTTATGCTGGTGGCAGCTTTGAAACTTTTGGACAACATACAAAATAAATTCATCCGCATAGCACTCGGTACAATGACTACATCTCCCATAATTTCTCTACAAACCGATTCAGGAATTCCACCATTAGCTCTACGAAGAATGGAACAAACACTTAGGTATGCCACAAAAATTCAGTTTAAAGAACACCACCCCACACACGCATCCTTGCAAATTATCCCAAACTTACACAACAACTATGTAGGTCCAGCCGAAATGCGAACAGGTCTTACCATAGATTCACGCGTCAAAACACTTTCTACACAACTTCAGTATAATATTCCACCAATTACTTTTCTTCCTCAACCTACTACACCACCGTGGCAGATGGCCGAACGGCACGTATTTTATCTAACCACCACCCGAAAATCACAAAATCAACGGTCGACGTGTCGTAAAACCAATAACCAACCACTATACATTCCACCGTCTACAGACAACACAAACATTTTGACACAATTAGAAAACCTCATCACAAATTTCAAAAACCCGTTCATCTTACTTGGCGATTTCAACGCTCATAGCCCAGCGTGGGATAAAAAATGTACACACCCAGACACTCGCGGACGCATTATTCAACACATTTTAGACCGACATAATTTAGTAATACTTAACACTGGAGAGCCAACATTTTTTCACCTTGGACATAACACAGAAACTGCAATAGATTTGACAATTTGCTCTCCAACTCTAGCCAACGATTTCGATTGGACCATAGACACAGACATTCATGACAGTGATCACTACCCCATAAAATTGATACCCACTTTTTCAACTGCGACCGATATCACACCCAGTTTTATCCCACGCTGGAAAATTTCGAAAGCTGATTGGACAACATTTCAGGAACTTTCACAAATTCAATACAACTTCAATATTTCTCCCGTCGAAAACATCAACTTAATTACAAGTACACTTTTTGAAGCAGCATCTACTACAATTCCACTCACCAAACCTTTTACAAAAAGAATTCCAGTTCCATGGTGGTGTCCGGAAGTAGCATAGGCCATCGCAATTAGAAAAAGAGCATTTCTAAAATATCTCAGACATCCAGATTCCTACAATTTACTTCACAAAAATCGTGAACGAGCCCGAACCCGCCGCATCATACGCGATGCTAGGCGGCGTTCATGGTCATCATATTTACAACAACTCACCTTTCAAACTCCTTTAAGCCAAATCTGCCAATTAATCCGCCGATTGTCCGGACGTATCCCATTTAAATCACTCCCGGCCCTCAAAATCCAGAATATCACCATTACAGACCCACAAACAATAGTAAATACAATAGCAGACACCATGGCCCACAATAGCTCTGATAACAACTACAGACCGGAATTCTTACAAAATGCACAACACGATTTTCACACCGATTTATCACAATTCGATTCTGACAACACTGAAACATACAATGCTTCTTTTCAAATTTCGGAACTAGAAAAAACAATTTCCTCCGCCGGTAACATTTCTGTAGGGCTCGACAATTTACATTATTCCTTTTTGAGACATTTATCCGACCACACGAAACATTCCATCTTACGAACATTTAATTCATTATGGTCAGGTCACATTTTTCCCAAATCTTGGAAAGAAGCCATCATCATTCCGATACCAAAAACCGGCAAATATCACAGCGACCCCAACAATTTTCGACCCATTGCTCTCACCAGTTGTCCTGGAAAACCTTTTGAACGTATTATTATAAAAAGACTGACCTGGCACCTGGAAACAAATTCAGTTCTATCTCCCTTTCAATGCGGGTTTCGGCGAGGACGCAGCACCATATATCACCTTATTCGATTAGAGACAGACATCCGCTAAGGCTTTAAAAAACATGAACACACTGTAGCAGTATTTTTAGACATCAGCAAAGCATACGATATGGTTTTCAAACCCGCATTACTTTTCAAAATTCAGCAACTCGGCATAAAAGGACACTTAGCACATTATTTGGTAGGTATTTTTTTAATCTGGTTCTCGTCCATTCCATATCAGGTGCCGGTCAGCCATATCTGACCCACGTTTCCTTCAGAACGGATTACCACAGGGAAGTTGTATTTCACTAGTATTATTTTACATCATCATTAATGATCTTTTCGATAACATGCCTGCCAATCTATCATATTCACTATTTGCAGACGATAGTGCGATTTGGTGGTCCGGCAAAAATTATGAACATTGTTTAATTCGATTACAAAACGCACTTAACCGAGTACACGAATGGTCCCTAAAGTATGGTTTCTTTTCTTCGGCCCCAAAATCTGCAACACTGATATTTAGCAAGTCAACACCCTGCCCAAACCCAGACACACCGCTTCACCTCGGTAACAACAACATACCTTTTGTAAATTCATTTAAATTCCTAGGTAATATTTTTGATCGTAGGCTATTGATGTATCTCAACACATCAAACACGTTCAGACCAAATGTTTTCACCGACTCAATTTATTTCGCTGTATTACTTCTTCCTCATTCGGAGCAGATCGTCATACGCTTTTACATCTCTACAAATCCTTAGTTCTTCCCATCATAGAATATGGATCGCTAATACACCGTGGTGCCAGTACGTCCGCTTTGAAACTTTTGGACACCATACAAAATAAATTTATCCGTTTAGCACTTGGTGCAATGACAACTTCTCCCATCAATTCTCTACAAACAGAAGCAGTAATTACACCATTAGATCTCCGAAGAAGGGAACAAACACTTAGATATGCCGCAAAAATTCAATTTAAAGAACACCACCCCACACATTCGTCACTACAGTTCTCCCAAATTTACACCACGACTATTTAGGTCCCACCGAAAGGCGAACCGGCCTTACCATAGCTTCACGCGTCAAAACATTTTCAACACAACTTCAATATAACATTCAGCATATTACTACTCTTCCTCCACCTACTACACCACCGTGGCAGATGGCCGAGCGACACATTTTTTATCTGACCACCACCCCAAAATCACAACTCTATCCAGAATACGCAAAACAAAAATTTCACCAATTTCGTTCTCGTTATCGTCATGTTCCATTTATTTTTACTGACGAATCAAAAGACGCCAACCTCACTGGAAATGCCATTGTTTCGGGTACACACACAAACCAGCATCGCTTGCCAACCGGAACCTCCATTTTCATCGCCGAGTTTCACGCCATTCTCATTGTCCGCAACCGTTCAATTTTTCACCCCATGCGCAGTAGACCTGCTCACTTTTCGGTTTTTGTTACTTTTCCCAGAAACCCCCAGCGATTCCCATGCCAAATTTCATGCTGAACAACGTGGTGGCGTTGGTTTTTGCAAAATCGAAATTTACAACCCCTCCCAAAGGCTTTTATTGATTGCATGTTTTAGCGACTTTTTGGGAATTTTGCACTCTTTGTAATGTGTAATTTGAGGTCAATATATGTGCAAAACTATATATTTTCTGAATCCTCTCGTTGAGATACATCGATATATGAACATTCTGAGACTGGAAGCGGAAGCGGTGGAAGCGACCCCTCTCAACGGAAGCGGAAGTGGAGTGTTTTTGTCGCAAATTGTTCCTGAAATCGATCCGTGTGCCAAGGGATCCTAAGCACTTAGATGATTCCTGAAGACGGCGGAAGCGCTTTGCTTTCATTGGAAGTGGATGCGTGCTTAAATAGTTAATGGGGTCTGAAAGTTGATAAAGATGTAGATGGCGCTGAGAGTCAATGGTCACCCAGCCTTCTTTGGCGAACCTAAAGCGCTATGTTTTGTGGGTTAGGGAGGGCAGAATCTTTATATTTAAAAAGCCTATTGTACATTTTGTAAGCAGCGTATGTTGTTTGCGCGTATTTAATTATGTTGAATGTACTTCAGACACGTCTAGTTTGCTGGAATATTTACCATTAGTGCGCTAGAAATTAGGAGAAGCAAGCCAGAAGTATGGGTGTATGTGCGGTTCCCGGCTGCCATAAACGTGATCCATCTATCAGGTTTCCAGCAGACTGCAAGGTAAGAAGGCAGAAAATTGATTTGAAAAACAACTATTGTTTGACTGCCTTTCCGTAAAAGACGTAGTGGGAACCATTTAGGAAAGCACTGGTAAGGTACCTAGGCACATTAGGTACCAAGGTAAGTACCTATCTATGGTCCAGACTGTAAAGTATGGCACAAGGTTCACTGGGGCACATCAGCCCACAGTGAAAATATGCACCAATCCACACCAAGGGTGAGAAATTGACTCCAATCTGCACCCCCCCCCCACCCCCCACCCCCAATCCATAGCCAGGAATTTGTCATGGCTAATACCTAACATGCTAAGATTGGATTGTTAGCCTACTTAATTTGAAACTAATAATTTGAGTTCCACCCATAGGTTATGTTCAGTCAAATTAATTTCACCAAAATTGCATTGCAGGTTAGGTTGGGCAGTGGGTATCTGGTCACCTAGAGCTAGGTACCTTACCAAGGTAGTTGTTCATATGGGCCCCATTAGGGGCCCACACCCACCTCTCAGGGAGCCTGCACTGCTTGGGGCACTGACTCCCAGGGGCCCACATCTCTTGTGGGTCCCACATGCTGCTTACCTTACCTTACATTAAGTACCTATTGTCGGGTAAAAATTACGCCAAAAAGTTGGTCCTGATTATAACAAAACATTACCCTTTCCTTATCTCAGTCCTGTTGATTCAGATTAGAGTCGTTAGTAAAAAGAGAATAAGGAAAATCACCCACACAAACACCCACACAGATGCACATATCACATGCACCCATGCATACACAACACCCACACCCCACACTCACCCAACAAATCTCACCAAAAGCCAGCACATGCATTTTTAACAGTAGGTGGGTAGAGATCTCTTACCTCTGGACCAGCTCTTCCTTCCTGCCCTTTGTGGATGCATGCCTTTCCCTTAATAAGCTTGAAAGTTGAGGTGTTGTGAAACTCCCATAAAAATCCATATCACTATTCAAGTCCATAATTGCGCCTAGTAGCTACCACCGTAAAGTGCAGTCAATAGCAAAGCATTTGCCAGCTCAGACGCGTATGTTCTACCCAAGCTAGTGGCCAGAGTCCGATAATTGGCGAGTTCCTGGCACACTGTAACCCATGAACAACCTTTCTTCAACACAATATTTCCGAAATCCTTGGCCTAAATGACTTGCAACCCTAACAAAAGCCACATGCCAACACCGACTCCCGGCAACCCCACGCAAAATGCACAGCAAAGATGGCCGACGCCTCCTCGTCGGGTGACCATTGCGTACAGCGCCGCCCTGGTGGCCAAATCGTAGCTTTCAGACCCCATTGGAAGCGGATTATGACTGTATTTTAATACCGCAGTGGCCCGCTGTTTGAGACACTTGAGAGACAGGTTGATTACATTGGTTGCATACAAAACAATTAATAAATACACCAGAAATAAAATTAGGCGCCAAAAGCGGGAGTACGGGTGATGAGTATTCCAGTTTAGAAGCATTTCAACACTAACCCTACGAGATTCACCGACAATATTTGACTTCCGATGGTGGCACCGCGCCGTCCACTTCCATCCCCAGCCAAGCCTGCACGCCGTAACGACATCCTTGGTTCCGACAATTTACCCAACCACGCCTTGACATACACTGACATCCAGGCATTACCATTCATACACTAACATTCAGACGAGGACATTGATACACTGACACTAACAAGCTACAGTTCGCTCATCGTTGCCTTGGATAAATCACTGTACCGCTTCCGGTGCTGTTCTACGCTCTGTAGCAGCCACTGTAGGTTTGTCTCCTCCATCGTTATCGTTCGAGCAAATCGCTCGATGAGTTGCACCCCTCGCTCTGCTGTGCCATTTGTCACCTTCAACATCGCGACATACTCACAGAACTTTGTACATTCTTCGTTAGCGGGCCACGTCTCCGGCGACTCACTGAGCCACTCGGCTTCTAGATCGAGAACGTGGAAGACGAACCACGAGTCTTCGTCGATTAGTTCAGCGAGGTTGATGTCAGTATTGTCCTCGAGAACGACAGGGGTGCTGCCACCTACCTCAAACTCTTGCGGTCTCGTCGTACTGAGTAGCTTTTTGGCCATCTCCTCTTTGACACTGATGCTCACCTGCTGGCTGCACAAAGCAAACACAACAATCTCAGGTGCCAGGTACCACAAGTGCCGTTTCAGTACTGCGACCGCTGCACGGCCGACTTCGTCATCCACTTTCCTGTACAGCTGAAGTTGCGCGTAGGGCGCAGCATCGTTGAAAGGTGCATCAGGTGCAGCTAGGGCTTTCAGCCAGGCAGGAGCGTAGATGAGAGTCAGGAAGCGTGCCATCCGCTCGAGAGCTGCGTTCACTTCCTGGTCATGGTGGAGCTGATGTCTGAAGCTGAAGAGCTTCGCAAAGTACAGCACCTGTAACGGATATTCTTATGAAACAGGTTGTATAAAAATGGCATGAGGGGATTCGATGATTAGGAGAGCACACGGAAATGGGCATTTATTTCATTTGAGCTTTAGGACGCGCTTACCATTATTTGGTTATGGTTATGTGATTGCTAATATTGTGATGAATTATTGTATTAGTGCATGGCTTATTGCGAGTAAATGGGAAACTCCTCACTTTGGCCATCCAACGGGCATTGTGCCTCGCACCGGGCCGTCTCCAGTGGATGCCTCGTGGTGGCGTCACTCCCAGGAGCATTAGAGCGACCTCAGCACACTCCAGATAGTCGCCACGGGGGAAGCTAGCTGGGTTGGTGGTGACATGCAGCAGATACTGCGCTGCTGATTCTCGTTGTTCCTGTTCCCATGCGGTTGGAAAGCTGAGTTCGCTCGAAGGCTCGCTCAAGTCCAAGCTTTCTCAACTGAAATAGGATGGGAGGTTACCAAAGGAATATTGCTGGACAAATTGGAGTACTAGATGGATAAACACCAGTTTTTTGCGGTCCAAATGTTTTTAAATCCAGCTTAAAGAGTTACATGTAGAAACGGAAGGAAACTTTGAAAATCGGATACTTCAGCGAGGATAATGAGTGATTACAGCACCCATTGAGAGGTTCATTGTTTAAGAGGTATAGAGAGTAGGATTCGAATTGTTTTCACCTGGCCTTCAGAGAGTCGAACAGAGGATTCGAGGGTGCGGTTGAGCGACCAAACAGGGTGGTGGCCACTGCTCGTACGACAAGCTCCATCACGTGGTGTCGACAGGCAAGTCTGAACAGCTTGCGGCCAAGTTCAGCCTCTACTCGTACTATGGCACCGTTTAGTCTTCCAGTATTAGAGGCAGTGGTGTCGAAGCACAATCCCTGTACTTGTTCTTGTATGCCCCACTCGTCCAGAGCCTGCATCGTCGCCTTTGCTTGCTCCCTTCCGGTTCCATCCACCAAGACTGGAACGGAAAGGAGTTTGCCCTCTTCACACCCCACACCGGATATCAGGATAGCCCGCCTGTGCTCCGGTAGGTCCAATGCGTCCTGCAATTGAAAGGAAGAAGTGCTTACTGGTAATTTAATCATTTATGGTACCATTAATGTTAAGTACCTGTTTTGAGCTATGTTTTATACCCACCTTGTGTATTGAGGATTGAATAATGACTATATGGTATAATAATTACTATCGCTAAATGGCTATGATAGATAATGCATGATACTTATGTAATGAACACCGGGAAACGTCGTGATATTAAGGATTCATTAATTGACGGATAATAGGTGCAGCGTTGTAGTGGTTAGGTGCTCTTTCACCTTGATGGTTTTTCCGTCCCAATGGACGATCACATGTTGAGGAGCAACGAAGTTGGTCCGGACTTCTTCAGCAACGGCTTCTCGGTTACGAGTTCTCGCTCGTCGGGCGGTTTCTCGCGACAGGCTGAACTGACGAAGATCTGCTGGAGGATCAGCAGCTCGGAGCACAGCGCTGACGACTCCAACCAGCTGGTGGAACCAATCATAGATTAGTCGCTTTTTATAACTTATTTTGCTTTATGAACACGCATCCATGTTTAGTGCAAATTTCAAAATGCTAACAATCATGCTAGTTGCTGGTAAACTCATTGAATATCGTCAGGATAATAATATTGGCATACGGCAACATTAATTTATTCCATGATGTATGTGCGTGGAACCGGTGCTCACTTCTCGGCTATACAAACCTGAACTCATGGAATTAGCAATACAATTTACTTGCCTGGTTAGACGATAGTTGAAGACGATCTGCCATTTGGCATACGGGAGGAGCATGTATGATTCTGCGTGGTAGGTGAACCGCTACTGTGTCTGGCCTTGGCCCCCTTTTGGCGGTGTAGTCTTCATCTCCGGTTTCATCACTTAGACTGTCATCGACGGCATCGGGGTCAGCATTATCACTTGCTAGCGATGCCGTCTCAGTTGAGGTGCTGGGTTGATCAGAAGCCGTTTTCTTCCGGCGACTTTCTTCTGCGTCTTCCCTGGATCTCTTCAACTCCACCCGGTACTGGTATGTTCTGTCTAATCTAGACATTGTGGCCTTACGCGGGCCTTTTTGGTCCAGATAAAAGGCCACATCAGTTTCTCTGTCTTCTGGTGAGAGCTGGCGGTTGTGTCGCATGAGTTCGATAGCATCCGGTCTCGACATATCGAACAGGCCAGCGCACATGTCTTTCAATTCCACTTGTTGTTTCTGGTTCTCTCGTTTCTTGTGCTTTCTTGTCACGTTGATGTATCGTTCAAAATCTGTCTTCATCTTACGCCATGCGTTTTTGTATCGCATCGTAGGAATGTTTGACTTTTCCCACAACTCAAGAACTTCGCTGAGGATTTCTTGAAGGAGTGATTCTGTTTTGACATGTTTTGTTACGCCTGATTCTTTCTTATGCATTACGCGGGCAAACACTTGACCACTAGTGGGCAGCTTGTTCTGGGGAAAACGCTCAATACTCGGCCCGATTACATCATATTCCTTTTGCGTACTCATCATTGACCTCGAAAATGGATTGAGAAATTGAGTATATGGATTCGGGATCTGAAACAGGATGAATGGTTAAATATATACACATTGATTATGTGGCTGAACGCATTGTGCGGGATTTACAGGATAATTTCAACATATATGATCGTCGAAAAACTACACGCTTCGAAAAGAAACAAAGCGCTTCCGCCGCTTCCGGCAATCCTTTCAGTACTTTAGGATATACTTTCAGTGCTTAGTGATTTTATCACAGCATCTGCCTGATATCAATCCGTATGCATACACATACATATCAGACAGAATTTGCGACATAAAACCACTCCGCTTCCAAGTCCGATGAAAAGGACCGCTTCCACCGCTTCCGCTTCTAGTCTCAGAATGTTCATATATCGATGTATCTCAACGAGAGGATTCAGAAAATGCATAGTTTTGCACATATATTGACCTCAAATTACACATTACAAAGAGTGAAAAATTCCCAAAAAAATCGCTATAACATGCGATCAAAAAAAGCCTTTGGGAGGGGTTGTAAATTTCGATTTTTCAAGAACCAACGCCACCACGTTGTTCAGCATGAAATTTGGCATGGGAATCGCTGGGGGTTTCTGGGAAAAGTAACAAAAACCGAAAAGTGAGCAGGTCTAATGCGCAGTGTTGTTATTTGTTCCGACTCCAAATCTGTTCTTCAATCACTTTCTTGGCACTTTCTTTTTCGCACCATTGCCATATCTCCATTTACGATACCCTTGAAATACTTTATCTGATGGGCGTGAAGGTCCGTTTCCTGTGGGTGCCCAGCCACTGCGGCATCCAAGGAAACGAAGAAGCCGACAAATTAGCCAAAGCATCATTACACCTCAAAAACATCACAGAAATTCCATCACATTTTGAAGGCATTAAATCATCAATACAACAGAGCATTCGACATTTTTGGAACCAAAACTGGACACAAAACACAAACCATACACAATTACGTTTCATGAAAACTACCGTCGATACCTGGATCACATATAAAAAAACCTGACACGAAGAAAAAGTCCTATCACGTTTACGCATCGGCCATACTTTTCTTACCCATCGATACATATACACGGCTTCACCTCGACCTTCATGCCCATCATGCAACACATATCTTACAGTTCCACATATTCTCCTTCATTGTCAGAAGTACCAAGGCCCACGAAAAACACTGACAGATTTTTTCCATACACACAAAATTCCTTTTACTCTGCCTACACTATTAGGGGATGATCATCCAATTCTCATCAAACTACTTTTCAATTTCCTCCGCAATACAAACCTGTTCCAGGATTTATAAACTTAATCAGTTAGCATAACACAATACACATTTTCTCATCATGGCACGAAATGGCCTCAGGAGGCCGAAGTATCCAATCCAATAAAACTGAAACAGCCATGCACGACCGCCCTGCTTCGCGGTAGGGCCTGCTTGGTACAGCCGTAGTGCCTGGTTAGTTATAGTGGTTTATGGGCGCGTCGACCATAAGGTTGATCATGTTGCGTCCATATCTCTTGAAGCCATTCTAGATAATTAATGGATCCTGCGAAGAATACAGTAAAAGTCATTTCATCTTGGTGTGTAAATCATCTGAAATCCTATTTCTGAAGGAACGCGAAAGAGCTTATTGCAGTAGCGAAAGAACTAAGCCATAGGTGGCGCTAATGCCAAGTGCTCACCAATGCCACTGGCACCTGTCTGAGTCCGCGCAGTTTTCAACAATGCACGCTCAAGTACGGACCTCCTCGTTAGGTGCCGAAGTGCACCACACGTGGCGATGAGATCGGCATAGCTTCGCGATGTGGTCTTTTGCCACTATCTTCGGTTGCCTGCGACAGTTTTTTTTTCGCGGCTTTAGTCGACCGTTAACATCTTGATTGAAGTGAAAAGGATGATTTTGAGGATGTCAAAAACAATGGTATAAATCGGAGGAGTACGAAAATTTTTCGTGTGCGATGGGGTTGGTAGGAAAGTACTTCTTGATCCATTCGTTACGAAAATCCCTCCTACACCACTGCTTGCCAGACCAGAGTTTTATCACGTCTACACCTCGGTCAATAATACCTACGTGGCATAAGAACCGCAATGGATGATGATGTGCATCGACGACTGAACACGAAATATTGGGGACACTACAGTTCCATTTTGTAATCCAACAGTGTTGGGACTAGGGCGGTGGGGTAGGGAGTGGGGTAATATCGAAGGACTCAGCTTCCAAAGAAACAGTGATCTACTATGTGCATGGTACATTCCACGACAGATCGACTGGTGCGTGGCACCCTCATCTTTGATGGGATGACGAAAATAACTATGTCATTATTATGGTCTCCAAATGCAGCAATTTTTGCTAGCACGATGCGAGGCATGGTTGTTATTTGCGAGGAAAGTTATTTCTTCGAACATTTTTGAGGGGTCGACGCACCGAAAACAGGTGTCTTATATTGCTCATAACATTGTGGCCAAAACATGGTAACTAGATAAACCTAACTGGTCAATATTACTAGATGTCGTTTGATGCATCGCAGCACATATTCTTCGCAGCATTATCGTTGATATCCAACGTCACTTGTGGGATACAAATGTGGAACTGTGTCATTGCGGCTTGTTTCCTGGTTTGCTACGAGTTAAATACAAATGACGTCAATTAGCCTGTCCAATGATTGGTAGATATGGCTGGTTTTTATGACAAGGCATACACAAATTCCTCTAGTCAGTAGTAATAGGTCTTACGTGTAGAACGCCCCATCTTTCTGGTCAGATCCTCACACCCCGTCTCGGGGGAGGGGGTCCTCATATTACCCCATCTAATTATCAAGCGAAGCGTTGCATGGAAACGAAAGTGGTGTCATCGAAAAGCGCTCGACGAGCATGGCCCGGAACCACCCACCAAATCACCCAAAATTGACGTCCCTAGAGGGGTCTATGTGATCAAGACTTATTTTTTTTTGCTCTGGGTAGTTCTTTTTGTGGAAAATTTTAAAATAAAATAATTTGTAATCAGAAATGGAAGGCGAAATCGATCGTGACCTAACATTTTTGTCCATCGAAAAATCAACGTTATATTTTTTCTTCAAGTTTTTATAATTGCAGTTTTTAATTTTCGTCAATTTTACTTTTTCTGATCAAAAGAGCTGACAGAGCGGAACGTTGCTTTAAGTCAACTTTCCCTGATGAAAAATGCTAACTTCAGCGAAAATCTGCGATTTTATCCCTAATAGGCAAATATGCAAAACTAATGCATGATCCAAAACAAACAAAAAAATCCGCCGGTGCTTTTTGTTGCATCCGTAAAGATAAGCAAACGATGCAAGTTGCATTGCAATATTTATTCGTTAAAGCGTAGCAACTGGTTGAACTTTTTTGGAGGTGACCTCACTTGATCATTAATAACTCGTTGACTGTAGACGACCTAACCTTAAAATTTTCACGCAATACGCCAAATCGCTGTGGGGAAAGGTGTGCTAAATTTCGGAGCTCTGCCGCGCGCCGTTTTTTTTTCACTATCCGCGGAAAACACCAGGGGAGTGCATAATGACCCCCCCGAGGTGGGTTATTGTACTGTTTCATTACGGTCAAAAACTGCGAACTAACCTCGGTACGGTACACGGAGTCCAAGGTGTAACACACTCTGTGCGTGTCCGTATGTCTCTTTATACAAGTGGTTATATTTACCGCAATTCAGGGTTGCATATCGTTATTACCGGATAGCGTCTTTTAGTGGACCCGTGGCAACTCACTGCATTGTTCTCCTCGAGAACAGCTTCTAAGGACTTTGTAGGCCGTTTGAATGTGAATTTACCTGAGCTGGTTTACAATATGGTGTTTGGTACATAGCAGCACATATTTGTAGCAATATTATCGCTGATATCCATCGTTACAAGGGAGATAAGAAAGTGGAATAGTGCCTTTGAAGGCTCCTCGACCATGGCCCCTCACACTTTTCTGAACCAATTGCCAGTCTTGCCAATCGTGACCGTGGTCAGTTGTTCGAGTGCGAACTGGATAGGGTCGGGGATGGTGGAATCAAACACTTTATGCCAACTTCGCACAATTACGCCCGAAAAAGAGCGAAAATTTCACGGATTTACGTTAGAATGCATTTTTTTTGTGTGGGGGGGGGGGGCGTTGTGCACAAGAAATAGTGATTTGGGATATTTAATTTGATCAAATTTGTACCTCTTCCAGAAGCGTTGATGACATCATAACTTGTCATGTAACAACCTGTTTTTTTTAACATGCAACATGCGCACCAGTTTTGGTGACATGCAACCTTGGAACAGATCAAGGCCTATCGAGTCAGGTTGGACAATAACGCCAGCTGACTAGCCTCCAGAGCGGCCCGAAGCGTAAACAAGAATGACCTTGAAAAACTCCCATTGCCTAAGCACGGGATGCGTGAGGTGCAGTGCTACAAAATTAATAGAACTAAAACAAAAGGTGCTAGAGACTGGGAACTACCTGATCGTTGTTCAGAAGTGTTTTCTTGACATGGTCTTGAAATAAATACATGACATTAGCTCTTACTTTACCTGAACTAGGCCGTCAAACACAACAAATATTTTCATGCCCTAGTCTATTCACACACATGGCATGCAACGGTGATCTTACAACCAATTTGTGGAGGAATTTAAAGCTACGTTTATGATGCGACGACTGTATGCATTCGGGAATAGTGAATATCCCAGTAATATTATTATTACGTGGATTTTCCGTGTATGTGTGTGCGGGGGGGGATTCAGTGTTTGTGGATTTTCCGTGTATCGTGATCCGTCTAGGTGCCAGCACAGCGGGGCGCCAAAACTGCTTTCAAAGGGGCTATATCGAGCGGTCAATATTGACTCCCGTTTGAAGTCAAGAGTATCCCGGGGAGGGGGATGGAGAGGTCCCTGGTTGCCGTTACGCAAACCATGGTGGATGCATCGACGATGCATGATTGATGCCATAAGCATAGCATATTCCTCTCTTAAATAGCGAGTCCAACATGAGTGCTTTCCTCATGACCAAACTAGATCCCGCCACCCTTGCTCCCAAAGAGTAGAGGCTGCGAGAGGGCTATCATTCGATCCTTATCGACTCCCACGCTAAATCTGGGCATCCCAGGGTGTGTGTGGAGGGGGAGGAGGGGATGAGGGGGGGGGGCTGCAGAGGTCTCAATTTTTTATTCCCGTGCTTTCCCCTCGCACTGGTGACGCGCGTATATGTCTGTTGTGTATATATATATATATATATATATATATATATATATATATATATATATATATATATATATATATATATATATATATATATATATATATATATATATATATATATATATATATATATATATATATATATATATATATATATATATGTATATTTATATATATATATATATATAAATATATATATATATATATATATATATATATGTATATATATATACATATATATATATATATATATATATATATATATATGTATATTTATATATATATATATATAAATATATATATATATATATATATATTGATATATATATAATAGTCCACCATTATACGTATGCAGCGGTCCGTGCAGGTACGCGGCACCTTACAAACCTCCGTCGGGTTTCTGGCGTCTTGACGGGATCAGTTACAGAGAGCATGTCAGCCTTCTGCAAGCGCTCCTCAGCTGTTCTGCGCGCCGCGTCAGTCAGCGCAGTCGGCTGAAGAGCACCAGGGGCTCAGTGCTGACACTTGGCCACCTCTCCTGCAGCAACTAGGCCAAGCCTTTGGTAACCCCAGGAGCCCGACTAAGCTTATTCATCGCCTGTTTAGGGGTCCGACGCATTACTCCTTTGCCAGCATGCAAGGCGCAAAACACGACCTCGAACTGGTGGAGGCACTCCATCCACTGAGCGGACGGAATGTGGAGTGCACCGTGACTCAACAGTCTGATCCATTCGGCTGCTACCAGCACCTCCTCCTTGCACGTCTCTTGTAGAGCAAATATAGCCCGGTAATTGAGGTTCCTCTTTGCGCACTTGGCGCCGATGTAGCCGGCGACATAGGCCATGCCATATCGAGCAGCTTGCTGCTCGCCCTCAGAAAGCTATGTCGCGACCGTCTCCTGCACACTCAGCTGTTGCAGATAAACGATCTCCGGTCCACCGTCCAATTCTCCTCCGACCAGCTCTGTCCTCTCCAGGACCGAGCCACAGCTGCTTCTGAAGCACCGCAGGTCACCTTCTGCGCTGCCGATCGACGCCTCCCGGCTAGTACCGCTGGGCCGGTCGAGAGGCGAGCTCGGTAAATCGGCTAACGACCCGGCCTGCGGTCGCACCAGCACCTGGTATGACACGACCGGGGAGGCACCGATGCAGCAGTTCGACTGGTGACGGGCTGGTGTTCTTTTTGTGAGAACTTTGAGCATGTTCACCATCTCCCTAGCAGCAGTGCCCTTTGCCACAACCAATGCACCCTGAGACTTGCTGAGCTCCTACTGAAGTAGCTCCAACTGCTTCTTCATGTCACCCTGTGTTGGTGATGGACAGCTAGGATTGGGACCAGCATCAGCATCCTTAGGTTCAAGCAGAACATCATCATCAGGCTAGTGAACATAACTGTCCCCAGTGTGCTCTGCTGCTGGCTCAGGATTTCCAGAAGCACTGAAACATCAAAATAATATCATCAAAAATATACTAATGAACTAAACAGTGTGACACATAATGCACAGATCAGAAAATCAGATTGAACTGCTTTGGTTATCAATAATGTTGTTGTAATGCAATTACTTTTAAGTTCGTTAATAACAGGTAGTAAAAACAAATCAAACATATGCCACAAAGGCTTTCCATAAATGGCTGAGCAAACATTTGGAAAAAATGCATTCCAAAATTTTGAGAAAGTTATTATACACTGCAAACAGGTAAGACTGATGCAGCCACTTCTGTTGCAGATACACTCTTACTGTGACATATAAAACTGCAGCAGGAATGTTCCAGTTCTAGAGAAATGTACATTTTTACTTTTATTTCTATGCCAAATGCCACAAGATGATTCCACACCAAGTCAGGCAGTCAAGCAGGGCTAAAAAATAGCACCGTCCTGGCGATAGCGTCGGCGACCAGGTGCAGACTCACCAGGCCGCAGTGGCAACCAAAACCAGAATTTTGCTTTGATATGTCCATCAACATTTGAACCATAAATGATAGAATTACTCGATGTATCAGATATTTTCATTTAGCAGCAATTATCTTTTCCAGATCAAAAGTATACTAGGAGCGTACCACTAATGCTACCAAATATCCCATCCCTCCGACCTACCATATTTATACTAGAACCTCCCGTCGGCACAGGACGGCGCTTTTCTTACAACCACAATGCTAAACCAATGGCATACCGTGGTCGCCAAAAGTGCCGACGGAACGCCGACCCGCCGACCAATGTGGTCGTCGCCTAGGAATCTAGTTGTAAATGAGGAATTGGAAATCAGGCAACTCTTGGTGGCTTGTTCAGTCGTTCATTCGAAAATTGGTTGTTTACGGTACTTGTACCTAATCTTGATGGTGAATTAATGTCGCGTTTTCGTGAATTGATTGCTTGACTGCCTTGATTCATATTGACATCGCTGAGGTAGGTACCTAGTTAGATATCCAGGCGTGGACTTCATCCAACCATTCGAGATACTTACAGGGAGCCAGTTTGCTCCTGGAGGTCAGAGGTCAAATTGGATCAGGATAATACAGAAAGGTATATTGATGCTCCTACCTACTCAGGTACCTAGGTACCAAGGTACCTTCCTAGGTACAAGGATATGATCATGGGTAGCAGTGTCCAGAGTGTAAGCATTGGTAAGCTTGTTGTTTTACTTTGGATATGGCATTTTAAGACAAAAATATTATAAGAACATGTTTCATAATGGGATTAAGATGATATAGCATGTTGCCTACCTAACCATTTACCTATTACCAGCACAAGTGCATGCTAGGTGGTAACGAAGATAATATCTACTTTTCAGTTGGTAACGAAGATAATATCAACATATTGATATGTAGTTGGGGCAATATATAATGAAGAAGAACGCAATATGTCAATTAAATCCTAATCTAACATAACTCCTGCAGCTAGGTGATTTTACGCTTCATCCCATGTGTTATGTCAAGCCTTTCATTCTAACCTAGTCTTTTTCTTTCTTGAAATAAATATATCAGAGTTGAACACTATCTTCAGAATAAGGAAAGGTAAATTTACAGAACTAGGTAAAATGCGATTTTTCGGAATTTTTTTTTTAATATGGGGTATCTTAACGTAAAAATCATGATGTGACCACTCATTTTCTCCGCAAATGATTACTTTTCAGTTGGCAAACAAATACACGACCATAATCTTCACTCTGCAAACATAGCACATCGCGTATAATTATCCGTACCTGGTGTCACAAACGTGATAAAGAAGACATTCAACACTTCAGGCACTCGATTTGATACTCTTTGACATCGAAAACCTTATGTTTCTGCCTTAATTCGACATTATCTCCGAGAATGCATATACTCGCAACACTCCGCGCCAGCCACCGTCGATAATGGTGGCGTCAACATTCCTTGCGATGCTGTATTATTTTATTTAAATATATTTGATGACGTCATGGCCGAAAAATTTGTTTCGGATAATTCTGGTTTTCCGGTTAGGTTAGGTTAGGTTAGGTTAGATTATATTGTGATATAATATATTTTATATATTATGCTACGTTATCTTAGTCTAGGTAGGTTAGGTTAGGTTATTTTATTTTGTTGTATTATTTATATATTCATATTTAATTATATAATATAATTATATAATAATATAATCTAACCTAACCTAACCTAACCTAACCGGAAAACCAGAATTATCCGAAACAAATTTTTCGTCCATGACGTCATCAAATATATTTAAATAAAATAATACAGCATCGCAAGGAATGTTGACGACACCCTTATCGACGGTGGCTGGCGCGGCGTGTTGCGAGTATATGCATTCTCGGAGATAATGTCGAATTAAGGCAGAAACATAAGGTTTTCGATGTCAAAGAGTATCAAATCGAGTGCCTGAAGTGTTGAATGTCTTCTTTATCACGTCTGTGACACACCAGGTAACGATAATTATACGCGATGTGCTATGTTTGCAGAGTGAAGATTATGGTCGTGTATTTGTTTGCCAACTGAAAAGTAATCATTTGCGGAGAAAATGAGTGGTCGCATCATGATTTTTACGTTAAGATACCCCATATTAAAAAAAAAAAATCCGAAAAATCGCATTTTACCTAGTTCTGTAAATTTACCTAAGGAAAAGTCAAACATTTCTGCAAAAAACAAGAAACCAAAACATAATTTCATTCCATTTTGAGCAGGAATGAATGGTTCCATTGTCTTAATCATGTTCAGAAATATGAGCTCACAATATTGGGTATAATTGCAGTTTAAGGCATGCATAAGGAAAGTTTTGCACACATTTTACCTCTATGAAGCAAACAATAAGGCAAGGACTGGTTAGGTTAAGCTTTTCTTTTAAGTTAAAAACACTCCTGTTTTAACCTTTTTCAACACAAAAGTCTTTCTTCAAAAACAGATTGAGCTAGGGTAGGCTATGTTAGTTTTTTTTTATTTGAAAATGTTTGAGAAAAAATGAATTTTATTTTTGCAAGGTATGTATTTTCTTACATGGAAGGTTAGGCTAGGCTAGGCTAGGTTAGGTTATGTTATGTTGCATTTGTTAATTTCTATTGCGCATAATTTTTACGCTGGACGTAACGATCGCACGATGGGTCCGTACTACCGACGTAACGACAGCACGCACGGTCTGTACCAGCGTATACAGCGAGCGTACGTATGCACGGTCTCTACAACCGGCAGTGGAATGTGCATACTTCCTGTACGTACGGGCGGTCCCGGCTGGGGTGGAGTGGAGGCCGATTGTGACCTCATTTGACCCTGAAGACATTGATCAGGGTCATGAAATGTATACTGCAGCGAGTTCACTACAGCTGTAATTCCTCCAAATTTTGTGCTTCTAGTTCAAGATCTTAGGTGGCCGACCCCCACCGGTGAACGTTATGTGAGAGGCATGTTGACCGGGGATCTTCTGCACTTCCTACGGTAGCGTTGCTTGCACTCGAAATGTAACTGAATGTGGTACGTACGGAACCGGGCTGTTGAAATAAACAACTTGAAATGGATATGGATGCAATGTTTCATAGGATCACAAACCCTCGCTGGGAGGTAGGTATATGACTATTTTGGTTTGAAGATACCAAAAATTGAATGCTTCATATGACAGTGCATGCAATGCAATATGTGCAATATGCAATATGCAACTCATATGATAGTGTAAAGTAATCTAAAGTGCAACATTAACCAACGGCCCTGGCCGCTAACGACTGTGTGATCGGGTAAAAAGCGTGACGGGGCCGAGATTTGAACCCACCACCATCCGTACGGAAGGCGGAAACCCCAACCAACTGCGTCAATCGTCGGGCTCGTCGCGGGTCGAATACGCGATGTAGAGCATGCTGACTGAGGATATGTTTATTTTCTCGACGATCTCCGATGAAGTGTCGCATGTTCTTTACACACCACCTAATTTTTATGCTATATTACCCAACTCCAAGCCCATTTGTTGGTGTTATTTTGCCTACTAACTGAAAAGTATGCATATGCACAGGAAATGAGTGGTCACATCATGTTGACCACATTCATATAAATTGCATTGGAAAAAGAAATTCCAAGAATTCAAATATTACCTTAAGGTGCAGATTTACCTAATATTGTCCTGAAGTGTCATGTCCTTCTGCAAGTGAAAAAATCATCTAGTGTAAAATTTTGGGTATTATTGTGCTTTTAGATATTCACAGGACAAGTTTTACACACATTTGATTGCCATGAAGCAAATAATATTGTTAGGTTTGGTTACATGAGGTTAGTTTAGGTGTTTTTATTGATAACAATTTTCTTCTTTTAAAAACAAGGTTGATTTTTCCTTCAAAAGCAGGTTGGGCTAGGTTAGGTTAGTTTTTCATTTGATGAATCTTGAGAAATAAGTATGAAATCTTTATATTTTTATATTTCTTTTCTCATGGTAGCTTGGTTAGGTTATGCTATTTCTTTTGCTTTTGAACATTATTTGTATGCTATATTACCCAATTGAAGGCCACCTTTTTAGCGCTCTTCTACCTGCCAACTGAAAAGTAAGCATTGCAGAGGAAATGAGCGGTCACATCATGTTAGCCATGTTCATAAACTGTTGGAATTGGAAGGTCCAGTAATTCAAAATTACCTCAAATCATAAGTTGGCACCTTTTGTGGGGACAAAATTAACTTTTACTTTTTGTATTTCATTAAATTAGAAATCCTAGCATAAGATATCCTATGATAACACCTTTGCTTTACAGAGGAAAAGCATGTGATTGCTGATTAGCATCTCTTGTATACAGTCTAAACTACAAATTACTGAAGCTCCTAAGATGGCAAGTGGAGAAGGTTTAGATAAAGATACCTATATGGAAGAGCATTGGAATGTAGAGCTGGTGCTGATTTGGTCTGCTTTGCTTTTTTTGCCATCCACCTTGCCATGCCAGAATTTGCTGTGCCATTTCCAATTCTTTTTCAAAGAAAAAAACAGCAACTCTAATATGCACACAGATCACAGCACAATGATGGTACTTTTCTTTGCATAGGTATCATCCAGATACTTTGAATATGATATATCTAGGATAGATGGTATTTTTCCACTCTGGCCAGGATATGGGTCTTCAGCATCCAAATCCAGTGTGAAAAGAATACATGCATATTATGCTGGATTTCAAATAAAGTAATTGTACCAGAATTTTGGTGCACTGTACAATCATTCCAGGACATGCACAGATGTGTAAAGTTTGGCTTGAAAAATATGCTTTGTTCAGGCATATTTTTGCCCAAGTTACTTATCCAGATATCTTGAATAGTATATATCTAGAATAGGTGGTATTTTTCCACTCTGGCCAGGATATGGCTAGGATATGGGACTCCAGCATCCAAATCCAGTGTGAAAAGAATGCATGCATGTTATACTGGACTTCAAACTGAAATAATTGTACCAGAATTCTGGTGCACTGTATAATCATGGCACAAGTACAGATGTGTTGAGTTATGCTTGAAAGAAATGCTTCGTTGAAGCATAATTTTTGCCAAGTATCCCTGGATATGTACCAGTATTTCATTTTTTTCTGGAACTATGCTAGATATGTCTAGAGTAATATGTATTCTCAAGTTGCTTCAACATGGGCAACAACTTAAAACCAGTAAAGTTTGGTCAAATACATTTCCCTTCAATATAGCTGTCATGAGCTGTAGCATTTCTGTGCATGTGATGTAAGTTTGGTGCTGTATGTCAAAATTCTGACAGAATTCTTCAGTTTCAAAGCAAATAGGGTTGGACATGGTTGAATTTGTTATTTAATGTTGCATTTCGAGAGCAAATGTTTAACATTCCATTCAAAAATTGTAATGTTGTCTTTCTGAACCACTAACTCCTTTCTGTATTTTCCAGTTAGCTTGGGCATGTCAATCAAACAGGAAGAAGTTTGCAGTCATTTGCAAACATCTCAATCTTTTGGTGAAAAGGTCCCATATATTATAATCCCATATATTTCAGATAATTCCCCATGGACGATAATTTTCTGGATGACAAGCATCCAGTACAGGAACATTCTTTCAACCCTGGTTGGACAGAGTACATGTCAGCAGTCAGCAGGCTGGATTTGTGCTTTGCAATCCTGGATGTGGAGATAAAATGTTTGGGTGTAATTGAATATGGAGAGGATATTTTTATTCCAGCTTATGGCATCAGAATCTGGGCTTGTACTTTCCAGTAAATCTTGAGCACATCACAGAGCAGTTCATTGTCAAGAAACATTATTGACCTACAGGTGATAAAAATGAAGAAGATTTCCTCAAGGGGATGATGCTCGGGATGCACCAAATCCAGGATTAGCCAATTTTTTCCAACCCCAGCAGTCACTGATCTGGCTGTATATGTACCCCCACCCTTTCTGATTACTATCGATCGCATATTCTTCTATGCTCAACTGAGTGGGGTGATGCCAGGGTGCAAGATTTGGCTTGTGGGTGCAGTATATTGATATATTATGGCCAGCCAAACATTTTAATTCAAATTAGCATTATTCGCGTTGAGTTAACATTATTAGCATTATTCGCTCAGTTAACCCCATTATCACCTATTATTATATTCCCTGCATGCATTGCGTTTCGTGTGAACCTATTTCTTTCATCAAGGTAAGCGGGATATCGGCCTTTACGTCGATCCTGGCTCCGCACTGCAAGAGCCGAACTAAGAGCATGGATTCGCGTGGCTGCTTCAAGGACAGCAACAAGAAGTTGTACAAGATGGACAACATGCGCATAGTCAGTGCCCTGCGCGCCATCCAGGCTTCGCCGACCGAGAGTGTCGTCGGCGCTGCACTGGCGGCTGCGTCTCGCCTGCATATTAGCGGGTTGATTTCCAACACCTTGCCACCAGAGTCGTCCACGCCGCTTACCACGTCCTGAAGAAACTGCCGTGCTCGCAGTGCAAGTCTCGGCACTGGTGGTACATCTGTGGCTTATCTACATCTGTTTGGCACACATCGCGTGCTGACCACCAAAACGTCTCACATCAGTTGATCGTTCGGCGGAACGCCCCTGACGTGGCACGCAGACTGTGTCACAGAAAGAGTGCTGCAAAGAAACCCTTGCTTGAATAATTGAACAACTTTATACTTGCGAGCATTGGGGAGGGGGGGCAATGGAATGAACTGTGATTTCCCGCTACAAGTCGTCGAGGCTCCTTTAGAGTTTAGCACATCTTACGTCTGTAGAGATGTGGCAAAGTGGTAGCAACTACTTGTGATACTTGTGATGACTATTTGAGGCGTCCGCTGCCGCACCTGTGAGGCGACTACTGCCACGGCTGTGAGGTGGCCACTGCTACGGCTGTGAAGCGGCCGTTATTATGTTTGTGAGGCGGCCACTGCCACGGCTGTGAGACGATGGCTGTCAGGGCTGTGAGGCGGCCACTGCCACGACTGTGAGGCGGTCACTTACCACACCTGTGAGACGGCCGCTGCCATGGCTGTGAGGCGGACACTGCCGCACCTGTGAGGCGGCTGCTGTCATGACTGTCAGGCGGCCACTTTCGCACCTGTGGGGCGGCCGCTGTCATGACTGTGAGGCGATCACAGTCATGACTGTAAGGTGGCCGCTGCTCTGGCTGTGAGGTGGCCGTTGTCAGGGCTGTGAGGAAGCCGCTGCCGCAACTGTGAGGCGGCCACTGCCACGGCTATGAGGCGGCCACTGCTGCGACTGTGAGACGCCCATGGTCATGGCTGTGAGGCGGCCGCTGCCGCACCCGTGAGGCGGTCACTGTGATGGCTGTGAGGTTGCCGATGCCGCGGCTGTTAGGCCGCCACTGCCGCGGCTAAAACTGATCGGCAATGGTGTGAAATGTTATCTTAGTTATGCCCAATTTTGCATTGTCTAGAAAATTATTTTTTGATGGGACGCTATTTAGAAGTGCACCACTGAAATTCATATAGATCAGATTCCATCCATATCAGCGTATTTTCATGTTTCTTCCGCAAAGTATATCCAGCTGAAAAATGTGCTTAAGAAGATATTAAAGGAAAAGCCTACTAGTTCTGTCACCACCGTCCAAGTGTAGAACTACTGTACCTATTAGTAATTAATAATTTTTCGTTGTTTTGTATGTGATGCAAGATGACAGCTAATGGGAATGATAAATATTCATCTGGACTAGAAGTGTAATATATTATATACACGGTAGAAGATTCCGAGTATTTGATGTCCGATTGCCGAAGAACGCTTGGGATTTTTCACCTTTATGTGCCGAACTCCGGATTGTGTCATTCTTCGCTATCTTCGAGGGAATTTTGTTCATCCTCCACTGTCTCCGAGGGACTTTGCTCTCCGAGCGACTTCAGGAGTTCCTATGGGAAGGGCGACATTCCTTTTGGTGCGCAAAAATTTACTCAGGGCGCCAAGCGGCATCTATTTCTGATGAAACAATCGAAGTAAGCATGGAAGGCCGTCAGATCTGCAAAAAGTGGGTAATCATGAAAAAATCATGTTTCGAAAATGTCATGTTAACCAATCCCGAGGGACAACCGCCCCTTTCACCCCCCCAGCGCTGTATGACCAACACAGTCGATGCGCCCGTAAGCCCAAATAACCCCCACCCCACCCCATTGGACCCGTACCTGGTTGGCGACCAATTTCCCAGAATTGTATCTCGTCGGCGACCACCGAAAGGCTTTTTTGAGCCCTGCAGTCAAGTGCAACTCTACCTATGCCCTCATATTATACTGAACCTTTGTCCATGAACTACATGGGTTTTTCATGTGTCCTCCATGAAAAATACGTGAAAACTGGAAAATGTAATTCTTGTGCTACTTAACATCAAAGTGGGACCAAAGGCACCATTTCAGAGATCCAATCTCTGAAAACATGTTTGCACCTCAGGTAAAGCTAGAAAGGATTATAATGGGCTGTTTTAGTGTTTTTTTTCCTGCTCCTGAATATACCTGTCAACCAATCAATGTAAAGAAAGACATCACAAACATTGCAAATTTTTTCAAATTCTGCAATTCAAAATTGTTCGGTGTTATCTTGCCTCCTAACTGAAAAGTATGCATTTGCAGAGGAAATGAGTGGTCAGATCATGTCAGCACATTTATAAGCATTGCAGTAGAAAAAGAATTTCCAAGAAATCAGAAATTACACCAACATGGAAATTCACAAATTTTCTTTGAGTGGTCAGATCATGTTCAGCATATTTATAAACATTGCATACAAAATAATTTCCGAGAAATCAGAAATTACACCAAACTGGAAACTCACAAATTTTCTTATTCAAGTTATTTTTTTTTGCATTTCGTGCATGTATTTAATCTCCCCGGTGCAGGTTTTTTGTCCTCCCTGTGCATTTAGATGCCTATTTTTTTCACTGCTGGTGTGCCTCATAGAGCTGTTTGCCATACTTTGCAGTCTGGGTATACAGCATATGTATGGTGCATACACACAGCCAACATATGCCCATAGGCTTGTGGTGGAAATGGCATATGGTGGTTATGATCTGAGCATTAGGCCTAAAAATATATCCAAGGCTCCACCCCTGATTGTCCCACAGACCAGAGAGCTCTTTGCCATACTTTACAGTCTGGACCAGGCCACTTGTCATTTGTTAAAGTATAGGATTAAATGCAAAAAGTTTTAGCTTAAAGTTACATTAAAAAGACAGGTGACATATAGGTGTGTAACTACTTGATGCATAACAAACAGGCAGGTGCCTATCTACCTCTCTATTCATGGTAAAGCAGCGGTACTGTTGGAGATACCAAAGCAGCATACCTCCAGGGGGTTGTCACTTCTGCAGCCGCCATAGGTCCACATTCCTGAGCTGTGACGTCACTAGTGCAGTGGCCAGGCTGCGCCGTCCTTCGCCACCTCCGCCATTATATATCATTCATTGGGGCGATGTGGTCCGGGACGTAATCCGTGTAATATTCTTTTAACTGCCTGCCCACGCGCATTGCGCCTCCTAGCACCGTGCCAGCCAGCTGGATACGAATCATCAGCAGAGGAGGCCTCGTTGTGCCATCAGAACGGTGGATGTCCGTGGTTGAGAGCTTTGAGGTTCTGTTCCACCTCGTCATGGGCCGGGCCACTGACCAGCAGCCAGGGATCGTCCTCCGGTTGATGGAGCTGCTGCTCCAAAAGGAGCCGGAGCTGGATCGGCGGATCGCCAAGAAGCTGGTCAGCACCCGTCTGCACATCAGGCTCCGATGGCTAAACCAGGCTAAGGCCGAGGCAGCCGCCAGGCGTCGAGCAGCCAAGCAAATCCGCCAACACGTCGGCAGCTCCAGGAAACGAAGTTGATTAGTTTGTGTGTGTGTGTGTGCTTGGGTGTCCTACTGCGGGGGGGGGGGAGTCGGGGGAAGATTGAAGATTCCTCCGTGAGATAATATTTTGCTTTGAGTGAATGGAAGGATAAACTGATGGCAAACGTATGCATATGCTTGCATCTTATTGCACTGAAGGGAGTATTAAAATAAATGAGGAAGTCAGTACGTGCAGATAATATCTTCGACGACTTAATGATGCAGGGAGGAAAAAGTCGTGAGATGACGTCGGGTTCTTTGTGTGCACCAGTGCCACACGGATCCAATTTGGATACATACAAGCACGTGCGACCCATAGTTTGACCTGCACCTGGAAATGAGGCGGGTTAAATCCGGGGAGAGCGGATAAATATTTCCGTGTGCGGCTATAAGGCAATTTTAGTCGCCTGTTACTGGCCCGCCCCACCCCTCAACCCTCTCTCCTCTACTTTTGCGAAATAATTTTGCGAATTCGCACGCTTGCTATAACGGCTCAAAGCGGAGCGGCTGTACTGCATCGTCAGGCGGTGTTAAAATTTAGACACGATCGCAGCAAGTAACGTGGCGCCGTAACCACGTGCCTCGTTCGCTTAGCATGTGAAGGATTCGTGAACCCCCCGCCCCAGGCCAGGTCAGTCAGTGTGAGAGGAGTGCACTCCAACCCCCGGAACGGCATGCAGTAAGGTTTCTACGTAATAAATGTAAAATTGTGCGATCGAAAAATCATAGCCGGTGGAGAGATTCGAAACCGCCACCTCTTGATTTCGAGCCCGAGTTCATACCATTGCGCCACCCCCGCCCCAGGCCAGGTCAGTCAGTGTGAGAGGAGTGCACTCCAACCCCCGGAACGGCATGCAGTAAGGTTTCTACGTAATAAATGTAAAATTGTGCGATCGAAAAATCATAGCCGGTGGAGAGATTCGAAACCGCCACCTCTTGATTTCGAGCCCGAGTTCATACCATTGCGCAAGGAAACTGACGCTATATACCACGATAGTTTGGATTGCTAGAGCAAAAGCGGTAGATAGATTGGTGAAAGAAAGCGAAGCGATCCTTCTTTCGGTACCAGAATTATGTGAATTGGCGCAATATAATTCGATATATGGTTTTTCAGAAATCGCAACAGCTCCCTGTACAGCATAGGAATCGGGCTACACTGAACTTGTGACGTCACGAGCAATCAGTCCGAAGCGGTCAAATCGTCTAGTGACCATACCTGACTATATGGCCTTGCATACCTCACAGCATGCAATGGCCTTCCACAGGCCAGCATGCACAGCCTTCCATCGGCGATCCTCGGATTTTTTGGAAACAGGAAAAAGCTACATGCTGTGCCAGACTGTGGCTGCATTCTGGCACAAAACAAAATCTTATTTGAGGGAGACGAAAATCACCATGCACAACATGCAGGCCCAACTACGCAGCGTATCGATAATAATAACCATTCCAGAACACAGCCTATCCAAACTACAATGCACGCGACTCACCCATACACGAAGCGTTCGACAAAAGCTACTCTTGCTATTTTCACAATAACACTGCACTCTGATTGGTCAATTCGGCGCTCGTAGATATACAAAAATGACATTGATCATAATCGCCTAGAAGCGTCACATGTGTAGCTAAACGACACCCCAGCAGCTGATTGCTATTGCCCAGGGCTGGAAACAGATCAACAGATACACTTCTGGAAGATTACTGGTATGTCATGGCTACTGAGTCGTGGCCAACTTGTTTTTGTGAAATTTTTATTCCGAGATTTTTGACGCTGTTGTAGCTTTTCTAACACAAATAAATCTGTGTCAACGAACTTAGTGTTGCCATATGGGTATTATTGCAGATGATGGTATATTTTGATTCTTTGGAATTTTTGTTTTGAATACGATGTACCTACCTATTCCAACTTGATAAAGAGGATAAGACCACTCATTTTCTCCACTAATGATTATTTTTCGGTTCGCAAAGAAAAACAGGATCATAATCGTCACTACAAATATCACAAATAGCTATAATTATCCGTATCTGTTGTGCCACAGATGTGATAAGGAAGAAATTCAACACTACTCAATTTAATACTCCTAAAGCAGACAAAGGACAAAGGTTTGGGTATTATTCCAGTTCTAGGTAAAATGCAATTTTTTGGAATTTTTTTTTGAATACAGGGTATTTTAATGTAAAAATCATGATGCGACCACTCATTTTCTCCGCAAATAATTATTTTTCAGTTGGCAAACAAATACACGACCATAATCTTCACTCTGCAAACATAGCACATCGCGTATAATTATCCGTACCTGGTGTGTCAGACGTGATAAAGAAGACATTCAAGACTTCATGCACTCTATTTAATGCTTTTTGTCATCGAAAACCTTATGTTTCTGCCTTAATTCAACATTATCTCCGAGAATGAATACTCGCAACACATCGCTCCAGCAACAGTCGATAAGGGCCGGAAATTTCTTGCGATGCTGTATTATTTTATTTTTAATATATTTATGACGTCATGGCGGAAAAATTTGCTTCGGACGATTCTGGTTTTCCAGTTAGGTTAGGTTAGGTTAGATTAGATTATATTATGATATAATATATTTTATATATTATGCTACGTTATCTTAGTCTAGGTTAGGTTAGGTTAGGTTTTTTTTTTCCCCGACTTAATGCATATGACGTCATCAAATCATTATGACGTCATCAACCGTCGCTGACTTAAAAGTAGTAATTTGTGGATAAAATGAGTGGTCGCATCATGATTTTTACGTTAAAATACCCTGTATTCAAAAAAAAATTCCCAAAAATTGCATTTTACCTGTTTCTGGAAATTTACCAAGGTTTGGATAGGTTGAGTTAGATTATAATTTTGTTGTCAGTTATTATTTTTAAATTTTATTTCCTTCCCAAAGTATTTTTTCTTCAAAAACAGTTCCAGTTAGCTTAGGCTTGGTTTTTTATTTTGATTTTTTTTTTTAATTTTTTTTTGGGGAAATTTTCAATTAAAAATAATTATCTTCTCTTGCATGATAGGTTAGGTTAGGTAAGGTTATGCTACATATTTTTTTTCTTAATATTGAACAATATTTTTATGCTATATTGCCCAAAGCCAAACCAATTTTTGGGTGTTATTTTGCCTCCTAATAGAAAAGTATGCATTTTCAGAGGAAATCCGTGGTCACATCATGTGCAGCACATTCATAAACTTTGCATTAAAAAGGACATTCCAAGAAATCAGAACTTACCTTAAGCTGCAAATTTACTGTTGTTTGAACCCTGTGTACATTTACTCTGGTTATATTGTGTGATGTAACTGACAGTAGAGTGTATTTGATGAGTACAAATAAATGTGGAGTTGGTTGAGGGTTCTGGATGATTCATTGAAGAATGTGGCAAGTTTTTGAAACTAACTTTCTAACACAGACCAAAAGAGTATCTCTTCTTTTTCATAGACTTGTTTGTTTATTGGGTGGTTCACAATGCACTTTGTGCATGATCACTGCTAATTTGTGCCACTCACACAGTCTTGCTGGTGGACCATACAATTGGGAAGTGTTCAAATGGTGTGAGTGTTGAACCCGAGACCCTCATCCAAAATTTAACACCCTAATCTCTATGCCACCCCTACCCCATTCACAAACTCTTGAACTTAGGAGGTTGCATGTCTTCCTACACCATTATATCATCAAGCATATAGAAATCAAACTGAGCAAATTGTTGCTTTACAGGCTTTCCCTTGGTCACCATTTCATATATACATGCTGGTGAATCCATTAATATTGATGGTATTTGCAAATTCACTACCTTTGGCCAGCGTAAAATCACACAGTTTTTAAAAAAAAAACAAAGGTGTTGTATAAGCCACTATGGTAACTTTTCGTCCAATATTTTTTCCTAATGTTTCTGATGTGATTTGAGTGGATTTGATATACATTTATGTGAACAGTGATAACTCTGCAACATAGTTAGGTAGCTATTCAGACTTTAGGGTGCTTCAACCAATGCTTTGGCACTGAATTTGCACTGCACGTTTTTTCTCCAAATATAACCAATTCAGTAAATTTGTACTTTCAAGTATTTTTTAAAGTTTTATTTTGGGACTTGCTTTTCTGGTAAATTCGCAGTGGTGTTTTTATTTTTTTTTAAAACTCCAGAATACCATGTTTATGCCAGTGACTAAGATGATGGGACCACTTATTTTCCATGCAAATGAAGAAGAAAATAGAAAAAAATTTCCCGACTTAAAAAACCTAAACTAACCTAACCTAACCAAGTCTAACACATTTGTTTGCTTTATAGAGGCAAATGCATGTAAACATGTTTCTTGTTGCCACCTTAAACACAATAATACTGAAAAAGTATCCAAACATTTTTGGTCAGAAAAATTTTCCACAACAAATGGGATTCTTTGTTGGTTGGTTATTGGTTTTACGACACGTTGAGTCATGTAGCGTCGCCAATCTCTCACGCCGATTGGTCACGGGCGAAGAGTAGCGACAGGTGAGACTCACAACCCACAACCTTTCGATTGTGAGACGAGCATCTTACCCCTAGACCACTCGTCCCCCATGGAATTCTTTGTTTCTTCAAAAGCAGCTTAGGTTAGGTTAGGCTGGGTTAGGTATTTGTTTAATTTAGAGAATTTTCAGAAAATATATTTATTGACATTTTTCTAATTTTAGTTTTGGGATTTTTTCTCTCCAGGGTTAGGTTAGGTTAAATTATGTTGCATTTTTTAAAATAACATTTCTTATGCTATGTGACATAACTCAAAGTCCCTTTTTTGGCATTATTTTGCTCACAGCCTGGAAAGTAAGCATTTGCACAGAAAATAAGTGGTCCCATCACGTTAGTCACCTTTATAAACATTGTATTCCAAATAAAATTCCCAAAAATGGAGATAAAAAAACACCTTATACTGCAAATTTATCCTTTTTCCATTATGACATCTATGAACATTGATTAAGATGATGTAACAGCTTATTTCCTCTGCAAATGCATATTTTTCAGTTGGAGAGGAAAATAACCAAAACAGTGGCTTGGAGTTAGGTATTATGCTATATACATTTGTTTTGGTAAAAGCAACAGCTAACCTAACCTAGCCCACCACTTTTAAGATGAAAACCCAGCCTAGCCTAGCCTAACCTGCTTTTGAAGAAGAAAATACATTTGAATTTTTCTTGAAGGGTGTGCCAAAAAAACACGTAGGGAAGCATTTTCCAACATCAAAAATCATAATTTAACCAAACCTAACCTCATCAAATTCTTCACTTTATGATAGTAAAATGTGTGCAAAACCTGGCTTGAGAATACTTTAATAAAGCACAATAATAACACCAATTCAATGTGAAGTCTTGTATCTCAATAAGCAGTCATTTCACCATAAAAAGAGGATCAAAATCATTCAAATAACATTATAATGCACATTATTACACATACCAAGATGCATATAGTTGCAATGCATATCCATGTTATCCTGATACCCCTCAACAAAATATTGAAGGGTTCCAAAAAAGGGGTTTGGGTTGGGTACATAATAGGGGATGAACAATTGCATCAAATACAAAATAAAAGTCCTGACCTAACCTAACCTACTTATGTTGGACTTCCTCACATGGTTGGAAAAATAGGCTGTTCCTATATTTTTTTTTGTCATCCAGAAAACTATGCTCTCCAGAAAGGTATCCTCTCCTTTTCTTATTTGGAGGCTGAATGGTGATCTTTGACAATGAACTGCTTTGTGATGGTGTGTTCAAGATTCACTGGGAAGTACAAACTAAGATTCTGATGTCACAAGTTTGAAGAAAAATATGCTGTCCATATTTGATTGCCAAACAGTTTTCCTCTCCACATCCAGGATTACAAAGCACAAATCCAACCCTGTTGCCTAATATCACTACATCAACAAAGGTGTCTACATCATATGCCATTTCAATGCTAAATGGCATGGCTTAAATAGTGCATATCTTGCTTATGTGATTTCCCAAAGAAGTGGCAGAAGAAGAAGTTGCTAGGTATGCTTCAACAAGTCTAGTCCATATATTTGTTTCAGATTTGCATTCAGGAACTTCTATAGAAATACCAAAAATCAACAAGTTGCTGCATGTTGTGCTATGTAACAAGGTGAAAGTGTTCAACTTTTTCACAGTTTCTTATGTGATTGCATGCCTACCTGTTTCACACCACTTGGTGCATGCACTGCACCTCATGAAACTGCTGCCATGCCATACTTCGCAGTCTGGGTGCCTCTCAATGCAAAGTTTTAACAAATGTGATTTTCCTCACTTTAACCTTTGTGGGCTTATCATTGCCCAGATCCATCACATATTTTTATTTCAAAGAGTTAGTTACTACATTTTCACTTTCCTGAACTTGTGACCTTTCACAACTTAGTAATTTTAGCTTTTAACACACATACAGTAAGACCTCTCACATAATGAGAACCAAAGGGGTGGATGATTTTGCCCCACTTCCTAAAATCTTGAAAACTACTGAAGCTATGAACACACAATTTGAAGGAGAAATAACAGCTGTAGTGTACTTGGCAGCATATATGTGATAACCCTACTCCATGCCTTCAGATCTGACACTCCGATGAAAAGGGATTTAATACACTGATGGATTGCAGTGATACATTCATGAGAACATTTAAGTCATTGCCTTCCAAAGAGGCTTATGTTGAAGTAAATTTACCCAAAATTTGCACAAAATACTAGATTTGTTTGATAAAAATACAAATGATGTTTTAGGGCAAGCTCTCATTTTAAAATGATCATTGTGGGCATCCTTCTTCAAATGCCTTCTTCAGATGTTTTTGGTTTGCAACTTGGATATGAACAACTAAGCAACCTGAATGTTAGTTCCAGGATATATGATGTGCCAGTCGACGTTAGCTGTTCAAGTATGGCCCATGAGCACTGTCACACTCTTCTGTTAGCTCTTGATCGCATGCACCTTACTCCGTACCATTTTGACGGATATGCAGAAGTTTCAGAAATCGGTAAAACCAATTTTGACAATTTATGACGTGGCGTTCAAGCTAGGATGGATTGAGAGCATATTCATTGGAGGAGCCGGATTGGAAAAAGCGTTTCTAATTACGGAATATGTGCATTTTAAAAACAATCCGATTTAGTTGAAATTAGCAGCATAATCTTCCTGAAATCAGCTCATCTGCCGAATATGGTGTACATATCAAAAACTTAACTGCGCTTCACCGAAGTGTCGAATTAACTTTTGTACCACGCTGTGTCGTGATCTGTTTTCCTCTGCCAGCCTTCCGGCTCAGTGTATGCTGCGTATAGCAGTTCAGCGCGGCACTCCCCAACGGGCTAGCGCTAGCCACGCACTCGCGCGGCCTTATAGGGGCGCACAGGTCACGCGACATGACGATATAACCACGTGACGATCGGCATGTCTGCTGACCTATGGCTGGTGTCTGGCTAACCGGCACCGACGAAGTTCCGCCATGTAACCTATCGTTTAAAAATAAATGGTCACTTAAGATAAAACATGATGGAGTTGCAAGCAATCAAAATTAACACTGTGTGAGTTCCCTCTGATTGAAGAGAAGCGTCGAACAGAACGTTATTGGCGTGTCAAAAGCATGGCAATCGGCTCTGGCGGGGTATCTCAGATGGTTGTCGTATGTGCCCAGATTGTGGTGTATATACGGGAGTAAATTCGCACGGGCTTCCCGATCGTTCGCAATTAATAATTACTGGCGGTCTCGCAACATCTTCTACCATGTGCGAACAACTCATCAACCATGAATGCAGTATTAGCTGCCTTTGCCACGACGTTCGCAGTTCAGCTTGATTTTGATCAGGTAGATTTCGTTTGGTTTGGTCAGTTTTGCGGTTGAAGATAAATTATCTTTCCAATAATTGAAGAATACAAGCGAGGGCGTCGGTAGAAAGGAGAAAATCATAATACATGATGTGACTGCCTGTGCTACTGACAGGACTATTTGCTGGGTCACCATCAGCGCAGCATCCTTGAGGCCTCGTGACCTCGTTCGTCTTAACACCATGTATGTATCTATTTTGTGCCAGACAAGCAGTTGCTACATGACTCAACGGTCGAAGTGTCGTAAACCCAATAACCACCACCACCAGACAAGCAATTGTGTGTCAAATTTCTTCAGGTGTGGGAGCCTGTTGGGCGTCATGTGGGCCCCTTCGCGGACGGCAGTGTTGACCTGCGGTGTAATGCTGCGGGCTTCCGGAAACTTCAGCCGTGCCGGTAAGTCTGACGCCACACTAGAACAGAAGAACACTAGAACAATGCAGAACTGTTGTCGTCACGGGTGTAGGAGAAATATCACACCCCTTACTCCATATTTTGAGAAGCTTTCGCTATCAATCCTAGGGGAGGAGTCATTTACTGATTGGTCCAGGCTAGTTTTCAAACGTTTCGTACTCCCTTGATCGCCCCCGCTGACACAGCATGGCTGATAACTTTTCTTTTCATGGTCTATGATACTGATACTAACTTGTGAACAATGTCCCAAACCTTTTCAAACTTCGATGTTGGAGGACAATTTATTCAATATATAAAGGTATATAAAGGTGTGTAAGAAATGGGAAAATTAGCGTATAAAAAGTTCAACGTGGTATTTCAGAACAAATTATGACTTTATCCCAAGGATTCGTTTGTCTTAAAATTAGCAGCAAGTATAAAAAAAATCAAGGTTACATTTTCTTATTTTTGGATGTTTTCAGTTTTATTCCCATTTTGAGTACACGAGAAAAGATGCTGGTGCGAAACTATTGATAATATTGGTGGATACACGGGGAAAATTATTCATAGCCGGAGTGGTCTTCCACCAGAATTTGATGTTTATTTGTTTATTGGTGTTTAGGGGCGCATACTGCAGTGGTCATGCAACGCCCACCCGAATTTGTTATATAAACCGAATTGGAACACTGCATGGGCACGTTTGTGTGTGGCTGTGGACGATCCCATTACTCAGCTTTTCAGCTGAAGTTTTCACTTCTAGAGATGATTTCCGACACTGATATAGCCTTGTAGTGAGGCTTATCCTGATATCCTGCACAGTGACGCTATGAACAACTGTTTATGTAAGCGAACGTGGATGGCTGGTTGATGGGATGCGGAACATTGTCGACGTTTTCCCTGTACATGCACATTCTACTGCTGATAAAAAAGTTGTCTGGTGAGGTGAGTGCTTGCATTATCTACATGCAGCTTCAGACGTATATTGCGATGAGCTTTAACCATTTCGGTGTAACAATGAGCAGAACCCACATCATTTCCAGTTCCAGTCGGTGGCTCAACTAGGATAATGCGACTGGAATGTCTATTTGTGTATGGGCCCTACCTACACCCAAAATTAAAAGTCTCCGTATTTTGGGTGTTGTTTTGTGTCGGCGGAGCACATTTTAAAGTTTATTTTATGTTTAATAGATGTGAGGTTTTTTGCCCTGTTGTCGGTCGCTGATACTATGTTCCCAAATTGCTGCTCCAACAATTGATTCTCGGGGAGACGAGAGCATGGGTGTGGGAAATTGTTGGTATGGAAATGGGGCTGAAAAGGGCATTCTTTCCAGTTAACGCTCATTGACCTCATGTTTAAAAAGAAATATACAACTTTAAATGGAAAATTATTGATAACCATTATTTGGCATGTTAGTGATTGAGCACATAAATGGAAGCCGCCATACGAGCCCTATTTGCTCATTCATCAATGAACGAGATGCATAGGTATGATGTTAAACTTGATGAGAAGTGTGGGTACTCGTCTCCCACATCCCGGACGGTGCGACCACCCATGCTGGCTTCTACTACCCGGGGCGCAACCATGCGTTGATACAGAATGGATCTAGGTTTCGCTCATCCATACTGTTGCCCCCCCCATCAAAAAGTGATATTATACATTTGCCATTAGCGCAAAGCAAGATGTGGGCGGTGTCAGAGCGTAAGCCTGATTGTGAACCGCACGCGACAAATTGTATCAGACATTTCACGGACAGCCAAAGAGATATATTCTTAGTAGGCGCTCACCCTGCAACTGAAACACGAAAGAGAGCAATAAAAGGTAGAGTCACGTTTTGGTCCACATTCCCCACTGTTCCCAAATCCATAAGTTCACGCGGAAACCGACATCTGACACAACTTTTGTTGCAACCCTTATGATGTTCTTACGTCATCCACGAAGAAGAAAATGGAAGGAATCGTAGGGATCCATTAGTATTCCACCAATATTTTCCTCTCGAATGCAGTTCAAATAGACATATGGATATTTCAGGCATTTCCAAATTTTCCCTATTTCGTGTTCCCGTGTGAAACCTTACTGAAAAGGGTATCGAAAAGGGTATCGATAACATTGCCATGGCCCAAGTTAGATATCATCCTAAATAAGACAGTACAGCCCCTTCCCCGAAACGCAACTTAGCTTATTAATGACCCAACTTGACCCTGTCCTCAAGTCATAAGGGCACTGGTTCAGAAGCAGAAAAAAATCAACGGCTCAGAAACGTAGCGCACCATGCCAAGAGGGGAATTCGATAAATGCTCATCAAACAAACTTACAGGAGAAATCCTTCCGGATACATAACAAGTGCGTAGTATCACACCATTAAACATAATTTAGATTTCATGTCTCACACAACCCAGTCACTTCAAGATAAACTGATATGCTTCTGGGATTCTCAGGAACAAAACATTAGCTACTGGAATATTTCATGGTAGTGATTGTAAACGCTCACGCATCGTTCCAAATAAGATATTGCCTGTCATGTACGGCGGCAGCAGCGACTTCTTTGGGGCTAGATATCGCATTCAAATGATTCAGTTCTCGGCCATGATAGACAGCGACATAATATAAAGGTGTTCATTTAGTGATAGTACGTGTAATTAGGCAGCATTTGCGGGGAAATCAGGTTTGTCAAAATTGTGCATACATTGCAGCTCAGACTGTGAAGTGTGCCAGACAGCTTGACGGGGTGCTCTGCGTTGTTTAATGGTGATGCAATTAAACATAATTCAATGGCTGAAGTTTTCCATTCTAAAAGCTGTCATGTATGGCTACAATGTGCTAAGCCGTTCCGTGTTTATCTTGCATACGTCGGATAGGGCAAACTCTGAGTGTTGTACAGCTTCGCAAGCAATGGAAAAGGAGCGGATATTCGCGAATAGGTGCTGATATGCAACTGCCCCTAAGCGTTCTCGAGAATAGCTTCTTTTTTTATTGTGCAGCATACGGTTTGCGGATAGCTCGAGGGGCATCCTTTCTGCGCTTTTCGCGACTTTTTTCCCATGCCGTGTCTGGTCACAGAGCTATGACGTCATGAATGAGATAACCTTCTGCCACTCTTCGGCCAAACCCATGCTTTTTGAGGTTTCTGGCCACTTTGTGGCACTGAGGGAACAATGTCTGGTCTTTGAACCGTTTGTGGCTATCTTAACACGATGACCAAGGCCATTGACGTTTTATAAGTCATCAGAGGTCATAGCCTAAGGTGACATCGAATGGCAAGTTTCGAGCTTGGAACCAGTTTATCGTAATTGTGCGTGCTGAATTCGAATTAAGTGTCCATTTTTACCCGAGAGAAGTGAAAACTAGGAAGTAATCAAACATTCAAGCATTTTGAAACTGAGGTCACGACTTTGACCTATCTGGTACCTTGCCGAGGTGACAAAACGCAAGGCGAACGATACATCAATGGAATGACATGATTCTACGGATCATTTTGGCAGGTATTTCGTGCGCAACCCTGCGGCAGCTTGGAAAAATTGCGAAATTAATTAATTTCCCCCCAAAATTTTACATTTGACCTCGCCACAGAGGTCAACCAATCACATCCATTGCGTCAAATTTGTTGTTAATCGAGAGGTCGCGTCAGAAGTTACACGCTGGCTTTGTTTCGCTTGTCTAGCATGCCCAGCTTGAAATCGACAGGGGGTTGTACCAACCCTCAAACCCCCTGGCCATAGAAGCTAACAAAGTGACGAATGCTGTTCAGGGTTAATGTGTTAACATGTTTTTCTTGTCATTTGATTATGTTTGTTTGTATGTACAGTCGATGAAAAATGCGTGTTGGAACCTGGCATACGACCTTGTTTTGTTCACTGGCTCATGTTTTTCAAAATGTTTAATCCGAGAAACGCCGAATTTTAGCCAAAATTGCGAGAAAATGGCCAGGTGTCACCCACCCCCACTCCTGACGTACTGAAGAGGGTGGACGGGGAAATTGCCCCCCTCCAAAAGGTAGTGAGCCTCTCGCGGGCTCCAGACACTGTCCGAAGGATCGTACAGTGGTTCCAAAACTCGCTCCGGGGCCCTGGAAATTGCGTCGGGGCCCAAATAAGCACTACGGGGCGCTAAGCGGTGATGCCTGCACGGAAAATTTAGTTTCTCCATAATCAATGTCATTCAGTATAACCCTTTGACAAAATAGTGGTCGAAATCCGATGACATAAATAATGAGGGTTAGTTGCGCCTCCTCAGTCTGTTCGCCACCTCCCTCCACTCCTGACACAAATCCTGGGTATTCCACTGCTCCACACCAAACCACCCAGTCTAGAATCCACGAAATAGTAGCCACCTGTCCTGTTAAAGTCCCGCTAGGAGTCAGTGACAATTTGCGAGTGACAATTTGCGCTCGGTGCCCCATAAAAGGCTCAAACCCCTAAAACGCATTGGAGCGCCCAGAAATACGCAAGGAGGCCGAAAAAAATGCGCCAGGCTGCATGATTAAAGCGCACTGAAGGGTATCAAAGCGAACTATAATTAATATAGGCAACTGGTCCCGTAGGCGTACCGAGGGCCCGCGTAGGGTGTATTGGGGCCCTAGGCCTGATTGCCCATGAAGTGTGTTGGGGGCGGGGGGGCTATGTCGTGTTGGAAGCTCCAGGTCGTTTTGGTGCCCCTAAAGTATGTTTGGGTCCTAATGGGGTTTTGAGGCCCCGAGTATATGTTGGGGCCCCAGATGGCGTGTTGAAACCCAGAGAAATCATCTTAGAGTCCCCTAAAGCGTGCTAGGGTCTCCAAAATATTATGAGGCCCAAAAGCACATTGGCAGCTCATAAAACAAATCGGGGGCTCCTAAAACTTGTCATGAGGCCTCTGAGGCGTGTTTAAGGCTCCTAATGAGCGTCGGGACCCCTAGAAGAATTGGATGCCCCAAAGTGCACGATTTCAGGTGCTGCAGCACGCTTTGAGGGTCTTCGCGCACTTGTAAGCGACTCTCAACATGTTTTGAGGGCCCGAATACAATTCATGGACCCGAAACAAGCCTTTGGGACCCTCGTTTTAACTATAGGAGCCTCAATGCACTAAGAAGACCTAAGCACGCTAAGTATTGCTCCTCAGTGGCGTACCTAGGATTCGCATCAGGGGGTGGAGAAAAACTGATTTGGGGGACCCACCTGCCCACATTTTGTTTACAAAATAGTCGTGTGAAAAACAGTGGTCCGGATTTCGATGATTACCACAAAGGGGCCCATTTGCATTAACTCTCCGTCTTTCCGGTCAGATTCCATTTCATTAACGAAATTAATGAAGTCTCAGGAGGGAGGGATCACAATTTTGGTCGAGGCGTCCTAAAACTCAAATAACTAACTTACAGAAGGGGGGGTCCTTGTATGCCCCTCTAATTTCCAAGCTAAGCGTCGTGTGGAAACAAAAGTGGTGTCATCGGAAAGCGCTCGACGAGTAGGGCCCGATACCGTCCCCCAAATTTCATCTCCCCTAAAAGTGACGTCGCTATGGTGGTTTGTGTGATTACGACTGGCATGTTTTTGGCTCTCGGGAGTTCATTTTGGGGAAGATTTTTAAAACAAAAATTATTTGGAATCAGAAAAGGAAGGCGAAATCAGCCATGCCCCCGCCCCCCCCCCCCCAAAAAAAAAACAATCCACCTAAAAATCAACATCCTAATTTTTTCATACTGCATTTTTAATTTTCAATTTCCTTCAATTTTATTTTTCTAATGGGGAGAGCGAACGGTGATTGGTTGGTTATTGGTTTTACGACACGTCCACCGTTGAGTCATATAGCGTCGCCAATCTCTCACGCCGATTGGTCGCTAGCGAAGAGTAGCGACAGGTGAGATTCGAACAGAGCGAACGGTGAAACGTTGTTTTAAATGAGCTTGCCCTCTTAAAAAATGCTTACTTTAGCCGGTATCTTCTATTTTAGCACTAATGGGAAAATATGCAAAACTAATACGTCATCAAAACGGAAAAAAGTCAAGAATTCTTCTGATGTCTTTTGTTGCATCCCTAAAGGTGAGCAAACGCTGAAAGTTTAATTCAAATATCTATATTTATTAAAGCGCGTCGACTGGTTGAACTTTTTTGGGGGTAACCTCACTTGGCCTTGAATAACTTGTTTACCGTACATAACCTGACCTCGATAATTTCTCACAGCATGCCAAATTGATGTGGGAAAGGTGTGGTGAATTTTGATACGCTACCGCGCGCCGTTTTTCACTATCCGCTATTCACTATTCATTTTTAACTATCTCTATCCGCCTCAGTAAAGTGACCCCCGAGATGGGGTGGGTTAAAGTAATTAGTGGCAGCTTGATTTTCTTGTGGACGGAGCCCAGCCTACCTCTATCGTTGCCAAGTGCCCGGATCTGAACCTGACCACTCATCTTCAAAGTTTTTTCGTCGTTTTCGCTTTTCAGGTCCTCGCTTCGATTTTTGTTTTTTTTGGGGGGGGATGCCGATGCGATTTCCTTGGACTACCGACGCGAATGTTAGGCCCCCTGATTTGTTTTTGGGTGTGGGAGGGGCAGTATAGTTCTTCCTTGCTTTGTGTGATTTTTGGGACCCTATGGCGTGATTTATTGTGCTTCAGAGCGATTTTCCGGGCCGGGATTGATTTTACGTGGTCGATGGTTAACTTGTAGGGTTTCCGGCTTTACTCTTTACGGTTCCCTTGGGATTGTTTAGGCCTCAGCGCGATTTTTTTTGGTCCTTGCGGGGGTTTGAAGTACCGCTGTATTGATTTGGGGCCCCGACGCGAGTTTGCTTCGGGTCGGAAGAAAATTATTGGACCTCTTCGCGATTTTCCTGGCTCCGACACGAGTGTAGTCCCTCCGTGCGAGTTTTCTGGACCCTGTTGTTTGTTTGGGCCATCAGCGCGATTTTTTGGAGGCATCGACGGGTATTTTGGAGTCCCAGCACGATTGTGGACCACGGTGTATTTATTCGAGGCCCCTGACCCTGTATTTTTCCGGGACCCCGATGGAAATTGTGTGTGCCCCAGTGCGACTTTCTGAGCCCCAGCGCGTTTTTCCGAACCCCGGCTCAATTATCTGGGGCCCACTATCTCTGAGGAGCCAATTGTCAGCGGACAAGGAAAGCTCAATTTTGGCGCGCCGGAATGGCTCCCCTTTGGCACGACGGGGTATTATAGCCCCTTAGCCCCTCTGGTTGCGGTACTGTTTTTTTTGCGAAGCATTTCACATGGCATCGTTAAGACGATGCATATGAATTTGATGATATCCTCAAGATGATAAGGTGAAGTCTCAGATTCACATCATCATTAAGATGATAAGATGAATCTGAAACTTCATTCTTCGGGTGAAGTCTCAGAGCAAGTGTGTCTGATGGTGCGATTTTATCCATGATTTGTTGATCTACAGCCTCGTGTGCACTCCGGGTATCGACGTGTGTACACGATCACTCGAAAACCGGGGACGACACATGCGGAAAGCCGGCCTCAAACAGCCCCGTCAAGACCAAAACGCCAATTGGTAAGTGTTTACTTTTATTGGGTAGTTCACGACGCACTTTATGCACAATCGCGGGTAATGGCTCCGCCCACACTGTTTTGCTGCTGGGCCGCGGGATTGGGAAAATGTCCTGAACGTTGGGAATGTTGAACCAGGGACCCTGGTAACCAGAGCTCAACGCCTTAACCACTCGGCCATCCACGCCCCATCGGTAAGTGTCTGCTAATCCCAACAAATTGTTCAGGAAATACAGCGACATTGAACACAAAGCGAAGAATCATCGTCACAGTCATGATATCACACACAAACACACACACACACATTATATATATATATACACATATATCTAGGTGTGTGTATTTATGTTTGTACGTGTACGTGTGTATGTGTTCTGCATCTACACATCATGTTTACACATGTTGTGCATGCATGCGTAAGTATGATGTACATAAAAGCCATGGGTCTGCCTCTACCGTACCTACTGTACGTACTTCCTGTTTCGTGGATCTTTCCCCTCGGTGTTTTTTCTCATTACCAGACAAGTCATTGCTGCTGTCCCCATACTCCACCCTCCACCCTTCACATACACACACGCGCCAAATTCTAACCGGCCTCTCGTGCTGACCAGGTAAGCTGGACGAGCTGCCCGAGGCACGACACCCGCACCAGGAGAAGGAGCCGTTGGCCGAGTTTCTCAACGGCGTGAACCCGGCCACGGGAGAGGTGGGCGGACCGCGTGGGCCCGAACCCACTCGCTACGGCGACTGGGAGCGCAAGGGCCGCGTCACAGACTTCTGACATGACGTGCAGCGCCGTAGAACAGCCGTATTGCAGCAGTCGGCGGTGGCAGGTGAAGCGGACGACTTGGTCGCGGCCCGCCGGACAGTTGCGGCTGGGCCAGAGCCGGAACTGGGTCGGTGCTGGACTAGCTACAGACGCAGCAGTGCAGCCGGCCCGCGCTGAGCCGCGGTGGACGGGCCGGACTACCCAGACGGTGGTGGTCAGTCAGGGCGATCAGACTTCGCTGGTGAGCATCGAATGAGAGAAGACGGGGGCAGACTGAGACAGTGTTTCCAACATTTCCACGTCTCTCGGTTGGAACACAGCATCAGAAATGAGTGGCAGAGCGGAAGTTTATCCGATATAGAGTGGATTCAGTGATGAGTGGTGCACGGAGTATTCACTTATGCTCGTGTTCGCGGCTATTCTCTTCCCTCGACATGCTGTGGCTGACTCCTAGTTTGCCATCAATCGTGTGACGGATGGGCACCTAAGCTGCGGCGCAGGCTTCAAACTCAGCCTCTATGTTGACTGCATCGTGACAGAAGGTGCAGGCACACGATCCTTGTCGGCATTTTCTCCATGTTTGTGCACTCTGGAACCACACACTGCAGCTAGCACGCCGCATAATTCCTGCAGATAGTGATCATTACATGCACACTATCACGTTGGGTCTTTCTGGAGCTTGATCGTTGCGCTTTTCACTCGCCGAGTACTGAACATTTTTGGTATCCCACGTTTCCCCTGATACTTCCTAAATTTTGCAAAAAGCCAAGTTCCTTATTACCGCTAAGTCTCACACATGCCCCCCCCCCCCCCAGCTAATTTGCGGAGACCCTAAGAGGTGCAAACGTTAGACCTCAGGGGTCAGATTTCACTAGCTACTTGGGATTTCGGCTTGCCGCAGCCATTGGACACGAGGGAGCACGACGATGCTGCATGGCGTGCCGTATCTGCCGGCGTGTTGCTTATCCAATCGCATGTGTTGTGAAAGAACTCGCGATCAGACCACACTAGGTTACACAGGTTAATGGGATTTCCTCCAGTAAGATGCAGCTGAGATCGTATGTAGGTCAAATGTCAAAACCCCGGGGGTGGGTCAGGACCTCCTGGAATAAAGATATCAATTTTCAGCGTACGTCAGGAGGATTCAAGTTTCACCCCCAAAAGCAATAGCAAGCACACATATTTTAAACTTTAGATCATAATCTCTGGCAATTTACGATATTATGCTATATTTGACGTCTTTTTTAACACATGCGAATACTGAAAAACCCGGGGGTAATTCAATGCAGTAGGTTAGAATCGTTCTCTCAATGCTGTGTGAAAAAGAATATGTGACACGGTCTTTTTCTGTTTGTTACTTGTCTTTTTCCAACTTGCTCGTCGTTCCGGTCGGATCCTCACACCCCGTCTCTCGGGGGGGGTCCTTACATGTCCCACGGTAATTTCCAAGCTCAGCGTTGCACGAGAACGAAAGAGATACCATTGGAAAGCGCTCGATGATTAGGGCTGAAGTCACCACAAAATTTCCTCTCCCCAAATGGTGACTTCATTAAGGCGTTTATGGGGTAGCGACCGATGTCATATTCTTGGCTCTGGTTAATTCATTTTCGGGAAGATTAAAAAAAAAAATTATTTGTAATCAGAAGAGGTAGGCGAATTCGGCCATGGTCCTACATTGTTTGCCCACCCAAATGTAAAGTTTTTTTGTGAAAAAATTTTCAACCATGAGTTCGATTTTTGAATTTTCGTTTTGTATTGGGTAGAGCGCACCGATAAATGTTTTAAGTTAGGGCAGCCTAACGGGCGCTGAGAGGGTTCCGGGTACTTCTTATAAATCTGAGGAACCCTCTCAGCGCCCTCTCAAACCTAACGAACCATCTCAGCTCCATATCGGGGATCTTTGTAATTCCTAGATGTGCGGAGCGTAAATTTGCCAAAAATAAAATCCAAAATGAAAATGTCCCAAAATGATCCCCCAACAAAATCCTGCAAAAAGGCTTACGATACTGTGCAAAAGAGCACATTTAATTTCAGTGAAACAAACGTCTAGTTATTCCCCTATTGACCATTTAGCTGAATGGGGCTGGTAGGGTTCCTGTTTTTCGGTCGTATTGTTGACACATTTCCCGTGCTTTGCAGTTAAAGTAGCCTAGTTATAAAAGATAGAGCTGGCCATTGCGCATCTTTTGAAAAAAAAAGCTATCCTCGGAACTTTTTACAAAAATTAAGATTCAAAATGACAAAATGAAGATTTTGGTATCCAAGTGATCTTAGGTTATTGATAATGCACAGATAGGCGGCGAGAATTAGTACAGAAAATTTATGTGATTCATTTTGTTTCAGCTCATTTGAAGCAGAATATTTACAAAAACACCTTAAAGCCATAAATAAGTGAAAAACGTTGACCTCTTTTTTGACGAATGTTCTGGGTTTAAATACATTTTGACACATGGCTGCAATAGTCAGGGATGTCCTCTGTTAATATGTGAAGAGAACAAAGTCGAACCTCCTTTCTAAAGGGGGTAAATATTTTTGACTGTAGAAATATCACCACTTAAAAAAACATTTCTTCCCCATGTAACTGCGAGCAATGGTAATAATATTTGAGATGGTAGGCAATTTGTTGACCCTCATGTATGTGCCTCGGTCAGATATGATTATTTTCTATTTGACATTTTGGTACTGCAATTGAGCTTTGCTTTAGTGTGCTTAAAGCGCTAACAAAAGTAGGCCGACCACATATTTTTGTAGGCAGTTTAATGATGCACCTTTTATATCTAAGCTTTATGGCTCTGATCGCAATGGATATTGCTCAAAAAGTGTCAAAACAAAAACATCTGGTCGGTTTCACCCGCACCCTCTTGGTGATGCCTTTCAAAACGTCGGCAATTCATTGCGCGATAGTGAACACCATCAATATCTTTAATTTCATTCATATTAGAAATTCAGTGAAACCCTCCGGTGCATCGTAACAAGCATCTTTTGGGCATTTTAAACATTTATTTTTTTGCAGCAAGTTTTAATAATTTTTCCGCACAAGAGGGTAAAAATGACGTGTTTTTCTTTTTGAAGATGTATTAAAAAACAGTATTTTGCAGTTATGTTCGGCCGAAACCTCGACTGTCCAAATTTGACCCGCCTACGACGTCTTAAAAGGCAAAACTGCAGCCTTAAAAAATCGGCAATTCTTGCGTGGTGGATGGGCGCTACATGACCAATGTAGTCGATGTGCCCTAACGCCCTAATAACAAGCTAACTTGCGTGGTGGTGAGCGGCATCAAGATCGGCGTGTGAAGTCGAATTAGTAATTTTAAAAAAACGCATTGTTGCATCGTAAGAAGCATCTCATGGGCATCCCGAAATGTAAAAATATTGAGAAAAATGTCGAATTTTCAGAAGGTATTAACGGAAAATTGATATTTTTTTATCACAAAAGTAAAGACATTCCGAGCGCTAAGATGATATATATATATATATATATATATATATATATGATATATTTTTTTGTGTGTGTGTGTGTGTGTGTGTGTGTGTGCGTGTGCGTGTGCGTGTGCGTGTGCGTGTGCGTGTGCGCGTGAGCGTGTGCGTGTGCGTGTGCGTGTGCGTGTGCGTGTGCGTGTGTATTACATTCTCCAAAAGTTCAATTCAAGAAGCGAAATTCCAGATTAAAATTGTTTAAAAAGAAATTCTCATTTTTGTGACATATAATTAAAGTTCATATACGTAGAATAACATGGTGAGCACGAATTTGGCCTCCATTTTCGATTTGGTCCATAACGTTTTGAGTTATGAACTTTGCAAAAACGGGATTGAGCTGGAAAGAAGGGTTTTTCAGGTTTGTTTTTCACCTTTTTGTCTGTAATGTTTTCCGAATGCAAGTTAATCTTCTTAGACATAAAATGACGCGCTGAGCTGAGCGAAACTATTCATTTCGCTATAGCTATGTAACTTCTCGATATATGGGCTAGTAAAGTTAGCATTTTTCTAAATATTTATCAACTTTCACCATGAATAGAGAAAAACTTACTGAGCTAGATGCTTTTTGCATCACAGGCGAAAGATGCTCCGTTCAATTCTCTATCAAACCTGTCCCTTGACATTAATCGCTATCTTTGTTAGATGTCCAGTTATTGAAGTTTCAAAAAGCATACTATAAGGTTTTAAAACAGTATATAAGTCTGGAATGCTGTAGAAAGTTCTCAACAGATCTTCGGTTTTCGCACACCAGTCGACGCGCCGTCAAAAGTTGGCCATAAGACATCCATCTGGAAGGCCTTTAAAGCGTTTTTTTGTAGGTGTGGGTGATCTAAATGCAAATTTGATAGTTCCTATTGCGTTAACATTGGAGGAATTCGAGAGCCACTCACACCTAAACAGTTGAGGAAATCCTCTGAGTCTAAATAATATTGTTAGAGCTCCGCGAGCGCTATATGGTCAAATATAAGGATTTCTCGTTTACCCCACCCCAAAAATTGATTATACGAGCGTTTTTATTTTTCGAAAAGTATTCCAAGTTCTAACGCAAGAAGCTGTTTACCTATAACCGATGGACGATATTATGGTACTATTGAAATCAACCCCAATGAATTGCCTTTCCTTCCGTCTTTGACTTTTTGAAACTCGTTCGGTAACTTAGTATCGTATGAGTTTTCTAATGGGACACTGTTTTCCATTGACTTAGCATTGGAATACCGGCTTTGGAATGTTTGAATCGTAATAACTCTAGAAGTTGCCGATGGATTTATAAGTTTCAAACGGCAAAACATAGCGTATGGTAGAGCGCAATTTGATTTCATTAGTAATGTTACCGGCCACCACCGTTAACGTCGCGACTATACCCTGCAATGTGGCGAGCGTATAGGTGTCCTGAGACACCGCGCCGACTGGCACCGTCTGCGCTGCTGAGTATCCTGCCGCCATTGCTGACACCAGGCCTGAAGCCGAGGCTTCCAAGAATCTATCAGCTGCAGTAGCCAGTTGACCCAGGGAAGCTTCCTCTGACGGCAGCGATAATGCTGCCCAAGCTGCCTGCGGCAGCCCTTGAAGAAATAGTCTTCAACAGCTCACGGACGTCTGGGACATCTGCTGTACCCAGTTCGGAGTGCATCCACAGCAGCAGCTGGAACGGTTTCTGGTCTCCGAGCTGCTGGCGAGGTAATATGACTTCCAGGCGGGCGGCTCGCGATTGCGCCAACCTACACCTCCGGACGTCAATAAGGGCCACGAGCCGGGGCGTCTGGGCCCTGATTGTATCCCCACATGTGTGGTGATCAACACAGAGAGGCTTGCCACCAGCAGGTCGAACTTGGTGCTGTCTTGTTGGATTCCAGCCACCCGAAACGCACAGTTCGTCTGCATCGGCTAGAGGTCCGTCTTCTCCGAAGGAAGGGGAAAACTGATAGCCTAAACTCGGCCAGCTGCTGTCTTGCAGATGCAAGAGCCAAGGGCAGATACAGGGGGAGGGAACTGGGGAATGTGCCTCCCTCCCATAAAAGCTGGTCGCTCCTCCGACCGGGAAAAGGCGCCCATCAGGGAATTATATTTAGTCAGAAACGCCCCTCCCAGTGAAAAAGGCACCTGTTCAGTGTGCTCGAATGGACTCTCATCGAATTTTTCTTCCAGTGGCTCCCAACGCAAGTAAAAGACACTCCTCCAGGCAGGAACGGGTTCAGAAATGTCATGAGGGGAACTTGAAAAAACTCCAGCTGAAAAAAAAATGAGGAGCGGGGTGTACTCGGGCTTTCCGGAGGGGCACCTTCACCTTCCAATGTGCACCTCTGGCTGAACAATTATAGGGGTTCACTCAAACACACTGAATGGGGCCATTTCCTTCCAAGGAGCGCCTCTGGCTAAAAAATTCGATGGGGATGCATCCGAGCTTTCCCGGAGTGGAGCCCGTCCCGGCCGAATGGGCGCAAATTTTCATGGGGCATATGCCTTCAGTGCAACCCCTGGATCCGCCCCTGCCTCCAAATACTTTCGCAGTGGCGTCCCTCCGAAGAAATGACGCCACTTCAGATAAGTGTCCCTATGACAATTTCTGAATCCGCCCCTGGCGGAAGTCCCCGACGCTGACAGGGCTGCCGCCCTGCATACGTTAAAATGTTGAGTTTTCAAAATAACTTTGTCACATCCTCGTCCTTTTCTCGGGGCTACAACATGGTGCCCCATCACCCGATGCCCAGCGTTCATAATCGAGAATAATTAGTTTTCGATATTTTTTTTAGCTACATGTGATAAAATACCTTTTCTTTTATATTATCCACGACTTGTACTATAATGACTACTTTGCGTATTTCGCAGGCACGTACCTACTTTGGGAGTGGCGACGCATACGTATTTTACCGTATAAGACATATAACGCATATAGGACGGAGAGACGTCAGAAATTGATACTTCTTAGAACAGCTACAGAAAACCGCAAAATAGTACAGAAGCAGCAAAATATTGCACATGCGGTGCTTTTAGTATAGGACAAATTAAAACTGTCTTAATTTGGCGATATCAGCGAATCAGAGAGCCAGACAGAAAGTAATGCACATTTTATGCCTTGTACTGTTCTTACCTGCTGTTGTTCAAGCCTTCTTGTTCGTAGAAACCACGCTTGCTCGCATGTGGCCAGGTTTTGTTGCCAGCATTGCCTTTTCCCTGCGCGTGTGTACCGGATCCTTTTCCTAGATTGTTGTGCAGTCTCACACCCTCAGTACTTGAAGATTGATAGTCCACGTAGCAAGTGTGCATCTGTGACAGCACAGGCAGCAAGTGTGCATCTGCAAAGTTTTCGTTTGACGTTGGTGAAGAGGGGCCCAATTCCATATCGACAACATTTGTTCTGCTACTTGAGTTTAGAAACGCTACGAGACATGGATCGAGATGCCTTTTACATCGCTCACGACGGTTGCTTCATTCCACCTCATGCATACCCTTACTAGTAGGGCTCTGGCACTGGTAACGGGGTTGAGGTTACAGCGGGGTCACACACATGCATTTGTGCATCTTGGTGTTGTAGTCTGGGTGTTCGTGGGAGACCGCGGCAGATGGCAAATGACGGTGGCGTTCGTAAATACTTCTGATTTGTGTGTGATTTGCCCTCGGATTATTATGTGCAGATGCATGGTATTATTTTCTTCATCAGATAATTTTGCAACAAACATCAGACCTTCATATTCTCATGGCAGTCACTAGAATGTGAAGGTCAGAAAGGGCCTGATTTGATTTAGATTGCCAGACATAGCCATACTTAGCACGTATTCCTCCACAGACGTTTCTCAGGAAGCGTTCACCTTACGTGTTTACACTGGCTGTTCAGGAGTGAGCGAGCCTTGCGAGCGAACGCAATGATACAAATGCTAAAACCCATTGACACTTTCTTGCTTGAATTTTGAGGATATCTGGAACTCGGCCTCTTCCCAGGTTATATTGGTATTAGATGAACTAACGTGAAAACGGTGGGTTCTATACATTTAGCTGGCAACTGCGCTTGATAGGGATTAAGTATTGCCGTTATTTTCACTATCAAGAAAGGAAACATAAATATGACCTCAGATCGATTAAAAAGCTCAAATACTAACTCAACATTCAATATTAAATGTCCGAACAGAGTACGCTCGACTGTCTGTGTAATGCATGTTGATATGACCGGAGCGCTGATTAATCTGGGTGTATTTATGTGTGTCTTGCCCACAAATTTTAATATTAATAATATAGTAATAGTTCGCTATCACGCATGTGTGTGGGTTGACTCGTAGATTGTACGGTAGCTTTGCTCGTTGATATGTGAACAACGGAAGAAACGTGGCTGATGAACTCTTGCGCACAGTAGAACGGAACATTTCGAAAATTGCATTCGCAGTTCTTTTGTCGGGTTTTCCATTGAGTCGGACATTTTCCTACCCCGGGTGATAACCGGGTGTTCTATACGTATGGTTGTGTTTTTATCTTGATCTTGAACATCACATCAATTGCAAATTCTTCCTATCAGCAGATTGAGTGGCATAAATCTAAGATACAAACATAATTGATGACAGGGCCCAATACCACGCGCGCCGGAGGCCTCTCACATACTTCGCATAGGAGGGGGGGGGGGAGATTCGGCCCCTGACCCTAGAGATTTCGATTCAATATCGCCGCCCGTTTATGAAATAACGACAAAAAACAGAAGAGGACGGATTACCCCACCCACCCCCTGGCGCATGTGTTGAACAGCCACATCTTATGCCTACAACAATCCTGTAGGACACCCCCCCCCCCCCAACAAAAAAAAAACTAATAATAACATCTATGTTTCCGCCGGTCATGCAAATATCATCTTTCCCTGCACCTTTGACTGCATTTTTCCATCATGCTTCCATCTTGTTTCGACGCCATCATGGATTTTGTCTTCGCCGGCCACCTTCTACTCTACGAAGAACAAATCCCAGGACACTGATCTACATAAACTGTGACTACCCAGAGCTGGGTATTCACACAATGCAAAGCTGGTCAAACAATGCGAAACTTCGTTAGCTCTAACGAAGTATCGCATTGCTTGCCACAGCACATGCACTTGTTACACCATATTCCCCTGTGTCCAATTTTACCCTGTGGGTGGGAAAAATTGGTAAAGGAAAGATTTACTTTGCACCAGTGTTGAGCTTATGCAGAACCCTGTAGGTGGCTAAATGTTGGACATGATACTGGATACTCCAAAGTTCAGCTTGATGGCAGAACATTTTTAATAGGTTCCGATATTTTTGTGTCGGAAGCAGAGGCACAGCCAGGAGGCCGTTATCACCCAAAAATACACTAGATTAAACGAAAAATGGATATTTTCGCCACGGCAAATCCTACATTTTCGGCGCGCTTCGCGCGTCGAATTTTTCCTTTCGTGGTGTTTCTTTTTCGGTCGAGCCCCCACTCGCCTAGGAAAATACTGGCTGCGCCACTGGTCGGAACCCCTTGAATGCTTGTCTCCATATTGTCCCTTCCCCTACGACCGCAGCTCGGATTAGTAGACCGTGAAAGTCATGTGCAAGCAAAATTCTATTCGCATCTTATTCTATTTGCAAGCACTTGCAAGTCTTGACGACAGTGCAAAGCGGAAACCACACAAGTATGGGAGCTTGCATGTTCTTCAGCACTAGTCATTAACTTTTAAAACGCTTCAATCTCTCAAATACATATTATGGGTGTAGGATCGCAAGATCAGCTGGGGGTGGGGGTCAGCCTTGGGTCGATGAACCTAAGGTACATTCAAATAACAATTTCGTCCGGTATGTGGCCCACTTTAATTCGCCATCTTGAAAAACATTAATTTCATAAATATTATTTTCATTTTTTCCAGTTTTCCATGAACCTAGCATATCAGGGGACAGAATAATCAGGAAATGTTTAATCGGAAATCTACTTCCGAATAAGGAGAATCCACTTAGTGCCGAAACGACTTCTTCCCCTTTCGCTTCGCATTGTGCCTAATTTCATTATTGCTGTTATGATATGTATATATGTCACTTCGAATTGACAGCGTATCATAACCTCCACAGCTCATAACCTCCACAAATTCAACACACCCGAAGCGCTCGTAACCTCCACAAGTCGTAACCTCCACAGCTCACAACCTCCACAACTACGAAGCGCTCATAACCTCCACAGCTCACAACCAACACAAGTCCGAAGGGCTCATAACCTCCACAGCTCACAACCTCCACAGATTCAATAACTCCATAATTTTATAGAAGCATCACTTCAGATGGCTATCGATAGGTAGCAGCACGGTCTTGGTATTACAATCATGAGATTGAATACTGAACCATAGGTAACAATATTTATCGCCAGATGGTAGGATGATACTATTGAGTACGTGCTCTGCGTGCAGCTTTTCTATTGTTCGAAAGCTCGGAAGCCCGCGCATCGACGCGTGGGAAAGTAATGCGTTGCGCAGTGGCGGATGATCGTATAACATTTACACGATTTTCGCCTGCAATGCATCGACGCGTGGGATAATAATGTGACACGCAGTGACGGATGATCGCATAACATTTACATGCTATCCGCCTGCAATATGATGCCTTTTCATGCCCTCGTCACCATAGGCATAGGAACGTCTCAAAAAGTGGGTGGGCCAAGGTTAACAGCAGGGACGCACCCAGGAATTTCGCAAAGTACCATGGTTGAACACTTTTGGATAGATAACCCGATAATTTTAATAGTGAACACACAACTTTTACCGCTAAGATGGGGACCGCTAAAGAGATGGGGCAGGCCCCTGTGCGCGCCTGTGGCTAACAGCAACATGCGATACTGAAAAAGAACTATCATCACATCATGAGTACTTTCAAATTCACACTTCTCGCTGGACTTGGAACTCTTTTCACGACGGATGGATTCTTTTGTAATAATAGGTTTATTTTCCTGGTGCGAGTGAAACCATTAATATTACTGTTGAAACAAAATTTCTTCACCTTCCGCTATGTGCGTGTGTGTGTGGGTGGATGTAAGCTCATTACAGCCTCACTAATGGCTAAGTGGTGTGCCCTAGTTTATATGATATAGTACTAAACGTCTTTAAGATGTCACCCGTTGTTCACCGATGTTGATGAGGACAAAGAATAGAACGCCAGTGCAAATTATCTCGTAAACGAAAATTTCGAAATGGCCAAAAGATTCAGGGGGTCATTGTGAGTTCACCGATCTATACTTTTGCACAATTCAGATTGTTCTTCATTGAGTTGAGTTCTTCCGCTTAGACATTCTTCACACCTTCATATTTTCATAGCAAGTTACTAGAATGTGAAGGTGAGAAAGGGTCTGATTTTATTTAGATTGCTAGATATAGCCATACTTAGTACGTATTATTCGCCCACAGATGTTTCCCAGGCAGCGTTCACCTGACGAGTTTGCACTGGCTGCTAGCAAGAACGAAGCTTACTTGCTGGCCCATGGCAAAATAATTATCATGATTGTTGCTGGAGAGGATGATAAAAGGAAAGGAAAGACGGGTGATTGCTGGTTGAAGATGCTTTGATCCGGTGTGTGGGAGACCAAGATTGGCAAGCTGACAAAATGGAAAAAAGAAAAACGCAATAAATAATAATACATGGTATTGTGTTCGTCCTCAGGGCCTAACTCCAACACATAGGTGATCAGTCACCTCAAACATTTCTGTAGTACACATCGTGCACTTTAGAATATCCACCACTTGAAACGAAATGCTACAACTGCATCACGTGGCACCCGGCTGAAACGGAATGAAGGCGCTTATTTTAAGGACCAACAAATCAGTGCAAAATAGCTGACAGGTGAGAACACACGGCACCTCATAAACTCATAACGTGTTCAGACTTAACACGCGCACTAGAAGGGGGGGGGGGCAAATCCGCCCACCCCTCTGGTTTTTCGTAGATAACTCCAGATTTTGCCAGTCTATATACGCAATTTTTGCATACCTGCATATAGGTGTCCGGCGCGTCGTTTAAAGCAAGAAAAACGGAAATCGGGCGAAAAATGTTCGAGTTTGATGCCATTAAAGTCGAAACATTTCGTAGCGCCAGACCATAAAAATCGCCGCTGATGCGCTTCCCGTATATCGGCAAAAGGGAAGTGTTCTTGACAACACTAGCGACTTGTTTGATGTATATTGTTATGATATATAGTTTCAAGGTCATATTAGGTCACCGAGGTCAAGTCAGGTCAAGTTCATGACAGGTTAATGGAACCAAACTTGGTCAACTGGAATGTTGTCATAAATGCAAATGACTCATGCAATTTATGTCACTTTGCATGTTACTCCCTACACATCATGAAAACTACTGTTTGTCTTTGTGTACCCAAGCGTTTCCATACTTTATTCATGTACTTCACTCCTTTCTTCGCGAAGCCGATTGCGCCGAGCCGCCCGACGAACAGTCGGGCGGGCGACCCGGTTCCGGTAACTGGAACAGGTAACTGACCTGATAAAGTGCTGCTATATAGGTGACCTGAGGTCAAATGTCGGGTCTAGCATCTGTATTGCATCATTAGTAATGTCCAAAACATCATTGATGCCCATTTAGGAGCATTTAAACACAATCACAGCGATCCATAACAATGACAAGCCAAGCCACGCAAAACAATAAACTTTTGACATATGTGACTTCATTTGACCTTGAAGATATTGACTTGTCATGAAATTTGCACACAATAGAGTTCACTACTGTACCCATCCACCCTGATAATTTCGTTACTCCAGATTTAATAGGAGCCGAGATCTTAGGGGGGGGGGGGGCGGAAACCGCCCCCCACCCTCCAGTGCGCGTAATTTTGAGTGGCCCTTCAGGGCGCATGTTAAGAGCCGCAAGGGCCCATCCTGAATTTCGGCCGCCGTCGCCTCGACGGCCGTCACCGACTGCGTGCAGGCCGGTCCTGCTGGCCACGTGTGCGCCGTCATGTGTGTGTGTGTGTGTATTGGCTGACCACGTCGACAGCTGGGTGCCGCCGCCACGGAACGGCGCGCGCCAGATGGCACGGAGCCTCGCAGTAGGCTGATGCCATGACTTTAGGGACTCGTGGTCGACCACACGTTGTGGGCCTCTGTTGCAGTCGCTAGACTTCAGCTCCGTCGCCGGGTCACACTGAACCCGGCCGGTGTGGTTGGTGCCATAACTGATTGGCATACTGCTACCCGATAATACAAGGCCACGTACGATTTCCCGCGCAGGTAATTGACAAGGGTACTGTGTATGCGTTGGCGCGAGTAACGCCGGATATGTGCTATGTGTTCACAACCGAATGTCAGTACACACTGAAGCTGTCAGTTGCGTCCACGATGCTGTTGCTCCCCGCATGGCTTGCATTCGATATCTGTTTCGTGGTCATTTTATGAGCCAACTTCCATGTTGACCGAAGCGATTAGATCGAAATACGCTGGGTTTCGACAAGAGACTTCGTTCGAAAGCAATGATCTCGTCTAGGTTTGCATTTGGGTGTATTTGTGTTTTGTTTTCATTGTTTTTTTTTTGTGCGAGTATGAGAAGGCCAACTGTTGGCCAACTGGCCAAAGCACTTGCAGAAGTATGGCTACACGAATACAGTTGCTTACAAAAATAAATGATTTCGATATCATGGATGTGCTGCCGATTCAATAATTGTTCCCTATTCATGTTCCCACAACTAATTGTAAATAATTATAAGCGTGTGTGTGTGGGGGGGGGGGTTCCAGCGTCCCAATCTACCTCCCTCCCCCACCCCTTATGAATATCGTAGACATTTCAAAGGGCCCGTAATTATTCGCAAGGGCTTGTAGGCGCCCAACAACATCCATAAAAAGTGCTGTTGAACTTTCTGTCTCTTCCAAGACAATGGCGTAGAGGAGTACGAACGGGCCCCTATCACGGCCATCGGGCCGTGCCAGGGACCCGTAGAATCCCAAGGATGGGGCGACCGACCCAGCCACCCCCTTAGCTACGTCCCAGTTTGTGGCACTGACTGCGAAGATCAGCCGCAAGGAACAAATGATACCCACCCTTCCTCAGGCTTCTGACTGCGCCATTGGATGTTTTGCATGTTCATGTATGGACATCTAGTGCTTTACATCATTAAAAACCATTTGTTCCGAGCTATAACAATTGTATCGATGTAAAATTTAAACGCAATCCCAAATAGCCTTGATCAATCCACAAATCGTTTTTCCTTCTGACCTCTCCATTGGGAATGTTTTGACATTTCGACGTTCTTAACGTGTATATTAGACGAACTTGAGCTGTCCAGTTTCGATGTGTCCAATATATTTCCAGATCTCAGGGGGCGGGAAAATCCACCCCCATAGATTCAGACCTAAACGAGCCCCACTTTAGTAAATGTAACAAATTCACAGACACTCCTGATCTGCTTAGTACAACCCCATCTTAACAATATTCTGAGCACGCCTGTGATCTAACGTACGGTTGCTTACGTGTAGCTACTCAAGTATGCTTATACATGCGAACATGCGTACGTTCCCTTGCATCTGTGCATGCACATTTCCGCATATGCACGTACATTTGCACTTACTTATTTTCATATACGCATCTTTGGGCCACATACATTTGCGCTTACGTACATTTGCGTTTGTGTGTTTTCGTGCTTACGTAGACTTGCGTATGCGTACAATTGTCATGCGTATATTTCCGTTTACGTGCATATGTTGTACGTTCATTTGCGTGTACATCCATTTGCTTATGTACACTTCCCACATGCACAATTAAGCCGACGAACATTTGCCATGTGTGCATTAGCCATACGTACCTTTGCGTACTTCTGCACTTAGAGTAATTCTGTCATACGTGCATTTGCGCATGCGTACATGTGCTTGCGTATGGTTGCTTACGTGCGTCTGCCATACTAACAGTCCGCAGCAAAAGTAATGGTACCATATACTGAGTGACGTCAAACTGTCTTGCATCTCGGGAACTATATGAACTACCATATAAATATTTGCTACGAGAAAGCGCATGGCACTTTGGCGTAATTGTATAGTTTATTTATGTGTTGCGCTCTCTTAGTTTTGGTGTAATTCCGCAAATATGAATTTTTGTTTCGCCGGCAGCTCTCGAGTCGTGTTCGCCTGACTTCGGGCCTGCCCGCTCTGCGCTCCATTCCTCGCCCGGCTCCGTCCTCCTGAGGAGCTGATCATGTGGTGCGGCATTCTGTGCAGAGACTACATTACGATGTGACCTGTGCGTGATAACTGTCCTGGTCAGACTGGCTGAGTACTGTAGCCAAGAAATGGCTTGCTGTGCGTGATGGAATGTAGCCTTTTCATACTATACCTGCCATCACATCGAGTAATGACTCTTCCCGAAGCATTGGCGATGTCACCAGAAAGAGAGAGCTGATTTACCCCGCCCCCCCCCCCTCCCCTCTATCCTTAATTTGGGTTGTCACATGCCACGAATTATGGCTTGCTAGTTTATGACAGTGGTGTCACCATATTCTTACCCAGGGTTATGGTGCTGAGCTTAAATTGACTTAAATTAAATAAAACTTAACTTAAACTCATAACCATTTCTGCTCCTCTAAGAACCTTGCATACCGTAAGCAGAATTATTTTGTTTGTTTTTTACTGGATTTTTTAACCTCATTTTTCTCTCAACATTTCAATTTTTCACAATGCAACGGAACATGTGTCGCAGGCGCATGTTCCACCAATGCTGTCTTCCACCAATGCTGAATTGGTTGTCGCACCTATGGTCATATGCCGTCTACCATCAATACGATGGATACTAAGGCCTACAAAAGCCCAGTGACCGATATGACATGTTTTAACGTCGGTACATACACGTGTAAGATGCAGTTTGTGCGCTGACACAATTGTCATCAAGACAGACACGATCTAATTACGCTTGAACGGGGTGAGAACTTGCGCGTGTATCAGAATATAAACACTACATTTGTACACAATTGCATCGAAAATGCGCTTCATCCCAGTCTTGATTACATAAAAACACAATTTCAGTTAAAAAATTGTTCGCGGCATTGCTCGAACGATATTACGCCTACTTCAATTGTATGGGTTCAAACACTGATATATATGCATTGGCTATTGTCCCGGTATTCAACGATCATAAAATATATAGCCCTACCACCAACGCTGGCCATTACATGCTCACAAAAAGACGCCATCGTTCAGACGTTCGTTCAAACAGACGCTCGTTGTTCGTACACGAAACTTCCGGCTTTGCAGCGCACGCGCCGTAGCTAGCCCAACCTAACCCACATATGGCGTCGGCCACTGAGCACGACAGCCGGCGGCTGTTAGCGGCTAGCCTAACCCGACTCATGACCGTGCAGTCAGAAGCCGGGGCACGGATGATACTCAGCCCTGGCCCGGGCAACAGGACACGTGCCCGTGCCGTGCCGACTACGCCGACTGTATGGCTGGCAGTACATCCGTCAGTATCCTGGCACCTCCTGCCGACAACAGGACACGTGCCCGTGCCGTGCCGACTACGCCGACTGTATGGCTGGCAGTACATCCGTCAGTATCTTGGCACCTCCTGCCGGCTCCCAGCGCCTGTTCAGTCCTTGAGCACTGACGGCTCGAACAGACAGGCACATGTCTGCTCATGGCACAGCGACTATTTTGAAATATCTTGTTGTCATGCAGAAAGGTGCCGAGGAACGACTTCGGAGTTGGTAAAGCGAGCAGATTTTGAACACCTTCAGCCCCTCTTACGCCACGCCCGTCCTGCTAATTCCCCGCGCCGCCACAGAGCGGTAGGTTGGTCTGGCAGGCCTGAAGTTAGTGAGACAGCTGCTTTACCCAGGATTATTCTGCCACCCTTAATGACACGTACACAGGTCCGAATGATGTTGGCGTACTCGAGTATTCATTTCATCGACGCCATCACACGCCAAAGGGATGGCAAATGCGTCCTCATGTACCTGAAGCTCAATATTGCGCTGGGATGAGCGTTGTATGGAAAAAACCGGACTGAAGTCCCTACCTTCCTTCCCCTGATGTTTGCCCATGCGTACAGGATTGATCTTGATGTTTGAATATGGAGTTGGCTGATGCGTTGCTTGGGCGGTAATCTGGAGTTTTCATGCTCGTCTCAGCCTGCCTGACGTGCCCTCCGTGCTCCGAACCAGCAGCTGTGCGCAGAAGGATGTTGCCTGCGGCTTTCTTCGTTCGCTACTAAAACGCATGAAATTATTAGTTATGGGTGAAGAATGTGAACCCTCGCCCGTGCACGGCATTCGCCACCTTCACCAGTGCAGGGGGGGTTACAAGCTCCCATAGCATTTCCCAACGGAGACAGGTGCAATCAAAGCCAGCGTGTTGCACGTCACCATGTCCTGCAATTGACACCCGATGTTTATGCTTCGGGTCAGCCCCATCTAAAGGGTACGTTATACTCTGGGTCCAAATTGTGCTTTGAACTAGCATTTCTTGATCGGGAAATTGGTTCAGGGCAACAAGGTGCGGCTTAGCATGCGCTCGGACTCCGTAGTCCTCCCGAACAACAATTCGAACTAAATTCATTGTGTTACGTGGCGAATTAATTGCTCATAATTCCTGATTTGGTGAAGACATATAATAATACGCTTAATACGAATAAGACGACTAATGCGTTCCCGTGATGATGTCATAGATCGGTGACTGGACAAAACATCGTCAAATTTTTTTACACCATAAGGTGGGCAAAGGATGCACCATTAGGTATAGCAAACGATGACGCGCTAACCTGCGTCGTTTTTTCGTGGTCGCCAAAAAGACAGAAGGTATTTTACCGAAAAAAAACGGAGGGTATAAAAAAACCTCCCTGCACGGGCGAGGGTTAAAAATGCCAAGGGATCTCCTACCAGCCAAACCGACGGTATTTCAGGAGACTCCCCAGTTTCGTGTGTTAAGAAGGTGGAGCATGGGTGCTAACAGCGAGTGCTTTTGATAACCATACATTGCTGTCTTCTTCTGAACACTTGGCGTCCATGTACTAAAAATAGGTTGTCTGCCAGCGAACACGCTTCCGGAGATCGTTCACCCGTGGATGTCTTGGTCCGTTTGTCCATATTGTGGCTCGGATGCATGTGCACTGTTTCTTCGGTATATTTATTGATCCGTCTAAGTCTCTTAGGCCGTCTGTCCATCTCTTGGGCGTCTGCGCATCTGGCCTGCCTGTTAGTCTTTTGGTCTCTGTCCACCTTTTGGTTCGTCTATGTGTCTCTTGGCCACCTCGCCACCTGTTGGTCCATGTGCATATATCTTGGACTGTCTCTCCATCTGTGGGTCCGTCTGTATATCTCTTGGACTGTCTCTCCACCTGTTGGTCCGTCTGCATATCTCTTGAACTGTCTCTCCACCTGTTGGTCCGTCTGTATATCTTGCGGGCTGTCTCGACACCTGTTGGCCCATCTGTATATATCTTGGTCCGTCTCGCCACCCGTTGGTTCGTCTGTATATATCTTGGACAGTCCCGTTGTATATGTCTTGGACTGTCTCGCCACCTGTTGGTCCGTCTGTAAAATATTGGACTGTCTCGCCGTATATGTCTTGGACTGTCTCGCCACCTTTGGTCCGTCTGTATATCTCGCGGCCATCCGGCCAGACTGCCCTGTACCGGTGACCGTCAATGGACCGTATCGACTATCTTCACCTTGATGTGGCTTACAGATGCGTGTCGAACGTGCTGTTTGTGTAGGCCGGGTTTGCCTTGCCATTCAGGTGCCTCCCCTCCTGGCTCCTGCGGATGCAGTGACGACATCAAGCACAAAACCAGGAACTTTTTAATTCAGTGCAAGAAACATTCGCACGGCACTAGGAGTACAGGTGGGGTAACATAAACATCAGCTGAAGTGGCCCGATTAAGCCCCATTCGGCAAGGACGAACAACGTAACCAAAGCGGAGATCGTTCTTTGATCTGAGCCTCGCTTAGTTTTCAGTTTTAGTCCAAGTTTGAGTGCCGCCCTATGCTCTGGATCCGGCCTTGGCCGAAGTATAAGATGTAGCTCGGTTCAACTGAGTTCAAGTTAAAATTTTAATACATTCGCTACGAGTCTGAAAAAGACTTAGGACCGACCACGTCATATTTCATCAGGACTAATCGCATCATGCACATAATAGATATACACCGCGAATTGAATTTGCTGCCAGATATATCTACCATCAATATATAGATCAATATATAGATCAAGAAACCCACAGACAGGACAGGACAATACAGGATACATGCTTGTTACGATCAACGCGCGCGCATCACCTACACTACGTGAGCCAGGAGACGGCAGGTGTGGCCCGACAAGCAGACTGTCGTGAACAGCTCTGTTGCGAATACTGACATAGTACGATGGGTTTGGAATTGTGATCAGACTTCGAAACAAGGGCTCCAAAAATCCATGGGTGCTGAAACATGATCCAAGAAGTACAACAGGCGTAGGCGTATACCGGAAGATCAAAATGGCTTCGAAACGGGTAAAATCGGCTAAGGGCACTCGTTCGTTGACCAGCTGCAACGAACTCGGGAATGAAGTAATGAACGCACAAGACAACATTCAACGCCGGCCGGCCTGTGCCTACCGACGCAGCACGGCCTGGTGGTCACTGCAGCGACGGGCTTGGCCGGGTGGTGGGCAGCGCGTCTGTACTTACGTTCCGAACACCTCTCCCTCGGCGACAGTGTCGGGCAGCGACTTGCCCTTGGTCTCGGGCAGCAGCAGCGCCAGCAGTCCTGCCACGATGGACGTCACGCCGAACAGAATCACCGGCAAGTACTTGTACACCGATTTTCCCTGAAACCGGCGGTCGGTCATCTTGGGCCACGGACCTCACCCGAGGTCATACACTGAAATCATAAAAGATACATACAAGGTATCTAGGGCTTTGGTCTCTGCCATCTGGGACCGTAATCTCAGACATCTCGGACCATGGGTTCGGTAATCTGTGGCTAATGTCTCGATGAATCCGAGGCATGGGTCCGGTCATCTGGGGCTGTTGCTTCCGTTACCTAAGGTCATGTTCTCAGGCATTTCGGTAGGTTGTCTCACCTTGGGGGTGGAGATCCATAAGATCCACGTGCAGAAGATTTACATTCATAAGGTATACGTTCATAAGATATCCGTGCATAATATCGATGTGTATCAAATCTACATTCATGAGGTATATGTTCATAAGATCTACGCTGATAAGATCTGCGTTGTTCGATCTTACGTGCAGCAATACGTACGTATAAATCTATAAAAATGTGAGGGTGTGCAGAAAATCTACAGACACACTGATGTGCATGAGATCTACGTTCACAAGGTTCATAAAGTCTACGTTCGTGAGATCTACGTGTAGAAGATCTTAAAAAACGGAGAGTGTGCAGAAGATGTATAGAAACACTGGGGTGTGCGTACTAACTGCGTTCATAAGATCTACGTGCAGAAAATCTAGAGATCTACGGAGGGTCCCGGTGTTACGTGAAGAGACTAAGCCCACGGAGGGGCTCTGGCTGTTAAAAAAGTAGTGGCGTTTCCAAAGGGTGAAGGGGCACACGCCACCTGGCAAGTTAGATGGAGCCCTCCACACGACCGCCCTGGGGGGGGGGGGGGGAGAAATATAACCGAATGAATACAAATTAAAGCGGCACTAGCAGCTTGTCTAGATATTGCCCTTGAGACCTGAAGACGTCCACCCTGAGGACTGGGGACGAGTGGTCTAGGGGTAAGATGCTCGTCTCACAATCGAAAGGTTGTGGGTTCGAGTCTCGCCTGTCGCTACTCTTCGCCCGCGACCAATCGGCGTGAGATATTGGCGACGCTACATGACTCAACGGTCGACGTGTCGTAAAACCAATAACCAACCAACCAACCACCCTGAGGACTGGGAAGGGCCGTGAAGAGAAGAGAAGAGAAGAGAGAGATAGAGAGATAGAGAGATAGAGAGAGAGAGAAAGAGAGAGAGGGAGAGAGAGAAAGCTCGCCCGAGAGCTGGAATGCACATGCCAGCTGGAAAGAGCAGACTCAGCCGGAATGGGATCCTAACACCTGAGGAATAAACACCTGAGCAAAAAAAAAATCGCTGTTGGTTCGAGATTGCTGTGAGGAATACTGAGGGCCAGCCTCATAGCTAGAATGTTCTTGAAACCACAACAGCTATCGATAGCTGGGAGCCCCTAACGCTTGAGAGGGCCCTTAAGGTATAACAGAGCCCATCCCCCATTGAGCTAAGGAGAGTCCCTAGCGCTAAGGATGGTTGTGAGGAATACTGAGGTTCTGGGTCATGAGACCCATGAAACTAGAAAGACCGTCAAGGTTTGGGAAGGGCCGAACAGCTGGAGAGGGCCCCTGACGACTGAAAATGGTCGCTGAGCGCTAGAGGGAACTGGACTGGAATGCCGCCCAAGATGATTGGAAGGGGTCCCTATGAGAAGAACAGTGCCCCTGAAATATAAACAGAGTCCCTAAGGGCTAGCGATGGTAGAATTGTGTTTTAGAATGCGTCGAGTGCGTTGGTCACTTTGCGTCCATCTCAAGATCCCGGATGACATAATATTGTGCCCTTCGTTGCCAGATGCAGTGCTTCGAACATATCTGCTAAGCGTTCATATGGCTGGTGTAGACCTACACACTCCCCACCTTTTGTAGATCTGATGCATATCCCAGCGCATTTTGTGCATCTCCTGCACACCTGTTGTTCTGTAGATGATCTGCACACCCAGCTGCTTTTGTAGATCTTATGCATATCACATATTTGTTTGTAGATCCCTGCACACCCTCACGGTTTGTGGACGTTCTGCACACCCAACTGTTTTTGTAGACCTTCCGCGCGTAGCTCCCATGAATGCAGACCTTCACGTAAATCTTATGAACGTACATATTATGCACACTCTAGTTTTTTTGGTAGATTTTCTGCACACCCAGATGTTTTGTAGATCCCCTACACGTCGATCTTATGAACGTAGACCTTATACACGTAGACCTGATGCACATAGATCTTATGCACACAGATCTCCTGCACGTAGATCTTATCAACGGAGATCTTGTGCACGTATATTTTACGAACGCAAATCTTATGACTTATTCCCATCTCGGGCCTTGCGTCATTTGGATTGAATTCGATACAACTAGAGAATGGGCGCCCCTTTACTGTTATTTATGCATTGCCTGCCATTTTCCTGGCATAGTGAAGTCGATTATGCCACTCCTACCATTTTGTATTGTGACGACAAATAAAAAGATATTCATCGAACTTCCCCTGCACAAAGGCATAAGCTTTTGATCGCTGCGCAGTCGTTCTAATGTTGCTGTATTTAGCTGGAGCATTGCATGCCTGAAGTGTTTTCCTTTTCTTTCTACGACTTGTCACGGAATGGGACTGGCTGGGGCCTGGGATGTTATAATAGCTATGAAAGATCAGGATATGGGCCAGAGTGGTCACGCACCCCAAGTGGCCTCTACCACTTGATCCGGTGCATGGCCCAGGCCTAAATGATTGGCACATCTTTAGTTCCATCAATTGCGGGAGTTCACGCACCCACGAGGAGATGGAGAACTGCATATCTGGAAACTGGCCAATATTAGCTGTCGCGTGCATGCATGCATGCATTGACATCTTTCCTTGCATTGAGGTGAAATCAGCAAGTGCGTCTACGAAGTGTGCGTGAGAAGAGGGAGCACCAACCAATCGACAGGGGCGCCAGAGCCAAGGTCGGCACTCACCAGCAGGGCGACGTACGGTGCGGCGATGCTACCGAACCTGGCGCACATGCTGGAGCTGCCCACGCCGGTGGTGCGCAGTATGGTCGGGTACACCTCGGCCGAGAACACGTACACAATGGCGAACGATGCCGATATGCAAAACTTGCCGATCATGGCGAACGTCACGATCGGCCAGTCGAGCGTGTATACATCTGCCGGCAGGTGGGCGATGCAGAAGGCGGTTGCAAAACAGAGGAATACAGTATGCATGTGCCGGCAGGTGGGCTGTGTAGAGGACGGCTACGTACGGCGATACAGTATGTATTTATGGGCAGACAGCTGCAGACAGCTGCAGACAGGGGCATTTATGATACATCTGCACACAGACGACGGCATAGAGGACGGCTTGGGGCGGGGAATACATTAGACATATGTACGCAGACGACGGTGCAGAAGACGGTTTGGGGCGGGGAATGCATTAGACATCTGCACGTAGACGACGGCGTAGAAGACGGCTTGGGGCGGGGAATACATTAGACATCTGCGGGCAGACAGACGGGGTTGTGGACAGCGAATGATGGGGATATGCGATCGACATCTGCTATGTGTCCATTTGCAGCACAGGCTTTCCAGATATACTGAACTTCAGTACATTTTTGTTAACCTACGAAACACCAATTTCCGTTCGTAGCATTTCCACATTTTGTATTTCTTCCCGAGACGCACCGATATTTGTATTGGGGGGGAGGGGGTCCGGGTGGACGCAGCTTTCCGTTTTGCTGTCGTTGATCGGAAAGTATGATTTATAATTGATGTTCAGAAAGGGTTGTTGGCCAGAGGAGGTGGGGGGTCGGTCTATTTCTTCAGGTTTTGATTGAAATTCATAAAACAAAAATGTCGAACTCCGAGGTTGTCCCCATCCCGATTCTCTTGGGTGCGCCTATGATTTCCCTGGATTTGAATATTGTAAAGATCACAAAATGGGTGCTTGTCATATCACACCTCCAGGTTCAGCAGTGCTAACGTGCACGCGATGGCATGCCTAGTGCCCACCCGTCTCAAATAGCATGGTGCAGAGACAGGCGATGACACACTTGGTACCCACCCGTCTCAAATAGCATGGTGCAGAGACAGGCGATGACACACTCGTACCCACCCGTCTCAAATAGCATGGTGCAGAGACAGGCGATGACACACTTGGTACCCACCCGTCTCAAATAGTATGGTGCAGAGACAGGCGATGACACACTCGGTACCCACCCGTCTCAAATAGCATGGTGCAGAGACAGGCGATGACACACTTGGTACCCACCCGTCTCAAATAGTATGGTGCAGAGACAGGCGATGACACACTCGGTACCCACCCTTCCCAAATAGCATGGTGCAGACAGGCGATGACACACTCGGTACCCACCCTTATCAAAGAGCATGGTGGAGAGGCAAGCGATGACACATCCGGTACGCACCCTTCTCAAAGATCATGGTGCAGAGACAGGCGATGCCGCCGATCACCATGCTGGCGCAGAGAGCCGGCCGTCGGCCGCTCTTCAGCAGAACAAATATGCTGAGTGTGTAGGCGGGTATCTCCACCAAGCCACCGATGAAGATGTTGATGAACACGTTGCCACCCAGGTTGCCAGAGTTGAGTGACAGACCATAGTAGACGAAACTGTTGACGAACCAGTTGTAGTAGAAGTTCAGCGTGCGGCTGCGCAGGTTTGGCGTCATGAAGAGGTTCAAGATGGTGACGCGCTCCACCGTCGTTGCTTTGGTGGCATCCTGAAGCAGCGAGCATGCGTCAGCACGAATTCACTACGTTCCTCGGTGCTTTTCCAGAGGAATAGGCTACTTGCCGGCACTTTGGCAAAATGAACAAGTTTCCCCAGCCCACCCCTCCCACAAGCATAAAGCGATCTTGCGGATGATAAATGCAAACTAACTTTTATCAAGCACGCTTAGGAGACGCCCTACGACCTTCAGCATCTTGACGCGCAAGCACACTCACTTTAACGTAATGCTCCCCTTATCGCAAACGTATTCTACCTGCCTCAGCCACCTCTGTTTGCACAACACACTAGCCTCGAAAGCGGCGCAAATGGCCTTTCTGATTCGACACGCCACTAAGCACACTACTTCTCTCCATCACTCACAGGTAGTGCTAAAGTGGCATGTGCTATATAGGGAATATGCATGCAAAATAGGATGCGGTGTAACGGGTGCACAGGGAACAACGCTCTTAAGACGACCCGAACGTGATAAATTGCCAGGATGTATTCTGGGTACCCATAGGTTCAGTTCGTGTTTGTGTTTTACTTTGCCCCCGGTTGCCATCGAACTATACTCATGTTGCAGAGGATGTTGGTAGATCGCTGGAAGAGGCGTATGTCGCTTTTGCGGGAACGCCTCGACAAGTTGCCAACGATTATTAAGTTATTTTTCAGTTGCCAACTTCAAACACCAGGAGAAAAAGTAATCCTGTAAATGCTCAGTATGCTCGGAAGGCGACCAGGAGGTCCATCACGAATACAACTGCGCATTTCAGGGCATTTGCTGGCCACCGGTGTGATTTTCCGAAAATAAAAATGGGTATTCCGAGTAGCATTCTAGGATGATTATTCCCGGTTCACGCTTGCAGGTGCAACATTACAATTTTACAAAGTTATGGGTGCCCTGGCACCCATAGATATATTGGAAACCACACACCTCCTTCTGGTCACTATGGAATGTCGTGCGACACAAATAACCAATCTTCATTTTGGATCGTCGTTGAACACAACTGACGTTTTCTCTAAGTATGCGTATCAGGGTGAGGAAATATAGATCGCCGCTCACCTTATCATCCAAGGGCATACTGTCGCTGTATGGCCGACCGTTCTTTTCGCATATTTTCTTGACGATCACTCGGGCCTCTTGCTCCCTTCCTTTGGTTAAAAGCCATCTTGGAGACTCAGGCAGGCTGCAATAACCACACAACGTGATTCAATAGCAAAATGTATTTGCTTGCATTGTATGAAAGGGTTGTCAACACCATGCGTGCATAACGCTTTGACACTGACTGGTCTACCTTTCTCCTCCATAACGCTTTGACACTGACTGGTCTATCTTTCTCCTTCATAACGCTTTGATACTGACTGGTCTATCTTTCTCCTCCATAACGCTTTGACACTGACTGGTCTATCTTTCTCCTCCATAACGCTTTGACACTGACTGGTCTATCTTTCTCCTCCATAACGCTTTGACACTGACTGGCCTATCTTTCTCGTCGATTTATCGTAGATGTGACGCTGTTCAAATGATCCTCTGTCGTACTTGACCAGTCTAATGTCCCGGGCAGTACTTGCATGCTACGTTCACCACTTAACTCGCTGTATCTTGCCAACATAGGGTCACACTAGGGGCGCTGGAAACGCGAGCCGAGGACAGGCAGCGGGATGCAGTGCCGCCGTACTGCAGGCCCAGGGTCCAATATCATACCATTGTCGGCCGGGACGGACGTGACGCGACGTGGCGCGGACGTGTTAACCACAGGCGGCGCGACGTGCTGCACATTGTCACCTATATCGTCACCAAATGATGCACATTGTCACCTATATCGTCACCAAATGATGCACATTGTCACCTATATCGTCACCAAATGATGCACATTGTCACCTATATCGTCACCAAATGATGCACATTGTCACCTATATTGTCACCAAATGATGCACATTGTCACCTATGTCGTTACCAAATGATACACATTTTGACCTATATCGTCACCAAATGATGCACATTGTCACCTATATCGTCACCAAATGATAAGGCACCCCTTGTGCCTTTCAAGTGCGTCACGAAGCCATTTTGTAGCAAGAAATGTAAGAACTTCAGGGGACATGTTTTAATGAAACTTGGTAAATATGAAAATTTGGAAAGAAGATGTGATTCTGAGCAGCGAAATCAAGACAAGAAATGCAGACAAGGTCATTGGGGTTTCAAAAGCATCACGACCGGGTTCGATCGGATCAGCTCATGCAAAGTTTTGCTTCGCATGCACACTTCTTGAGATTTGCACTTGCTCGTAATTACATCATGGAACAAGTGAAAACATGTATTCACGAATATTCATATAGATACTTAGTGGACAATTAAACACATAGATTACGGATTCTTTCACAGGCATGAGTCGGAGGGGTTTCATATTATTGTGAATCCGCACATTCCATGTTATTTTAGGGGTGCTGTGTACACGGTGGGTGTATGGACAGTGCACCCGAAGTATATAAATGTCCACCAGTTTTGGTGAAGGAAAATTTGCCCGGTCGAGGCGCATTCGTACTCAGATGCTATATTTTATTTGTAGGACATCATGTTCCCTCTGCTGCTTTTTAACTTATCTTTGATGTGTCTTGTTTGTGCTAGACTTTGTTTTTGCTCTTTTGCCTCTTAAAACCACATTCTTCTGTCCATGTTTAGTTTATATGATATTCAAAAGACCCGTGAAGAGAGCAACCTTTCCTTCGCGTGCTTTTCATGCCGATTGGCTGACATGACTACAGTATTGCACCCAGTAATACTGATAATCGAACTTAATGCCTCACCATCCAATATGTAACGGCGTACCAAGTAGCCTTCCGCAACAGCTCCCGGTAAGCTGACCACTCACAACCGTTCCCGGCAAGCTGACCACCCACAACCGCTCCCGGCAAGCTGACCACCCACAACCGCTCCCGGCAAGCTGACCACCCACAACCGCTCCCGGCGAGCTGACCACTCACAACCGCTCCCGGCAAGTTGACCACTCACAAATAGAAGGCGAGCTGACCACTCCCGGCAAGCTGACCACTCACAAATAGAAGGCGAAGAAGACCACTGCCGGGATGACGATGCAGAGTTGCAGCTCCATCCAGGGCTTTAGCGTGTAAGCGATGCCGGCCAGAGACATAAAGCCGATGGCGAACGTATACTCGTAGGAGATGCCGAGGATGGCTCGCCACTTTCCTCCCACTGACTCGAGCGCTGAAACACAGTACAGTCTAGTTGTTGCTGCTGCAACACAACGAAGTCTGCATACTACTGCTGTAACACAGTCAGGCTATTTATCACTGCTGCGGCACAATACGGTCTCGATGCCACAGCTGCTGCATAATGCAGCCTAGATGCCACTGCTGAGACACGATGCAGCACAGGTATCACTGCTGCGACACGATGCGGTCTAGGTACCACTGCTGCGACACGATGAAGCACAGATATCACGGTTGCGACACGATGCAGTATATACATCACTACTGCGACACAAAATAGCTTAGCTACCACTGCTGCGACACCATACAATCTGAAGATGCCACTATTGCTACACAATGCAGTCAAGATGCCACCACTGCTACATAATCCGGTCTAAATACCACTTCTGCTGCACAATACAGTATCATAATCAATTGTGCAGCTATCTTAGATACAAGGTACAGTACAATGCAAAACAGCTGTGTTACAAATTGTCCTCATTCAGGGTGATCATAATGATCGTTGAGAATTAGCTTGGTAAGCGAAATAGTCTAGGGCGAAACGCAAGCGAGTCTACTGCCTTACATATGGTACGAGGTGCACGTGCGCTGCCAGGTCGGCCCGGCCCTGTCCGGCCCGGCCCGGACGGAGCTGCCCGGCCCGGACGGAGCTGCCCGGCCCGGATGGAGCTGCCCGGCCCTGCCCGGCCCGGACGGAACTGTCCAGTCTGTCCTGGCCCTGCCCGGCCCGGACGGAGCTGCCCGGCCCTGTCCGGCCCGGCCCGACCCGGCCCAGACGGAGCTGTCCAGTCTGTCCTGGCCCGGACAGAGCTGCCCGGCCCGGCCCGGTTCACCCTGGCCCGACATTCATGGTTTTGAAACTGTGATAACTTCCTTTGTTGCGATGCTTCGCGGTCGAATTCTTTGCTTGCACTCAGTCAGACGTGTTCTTTTAGTTTTCATTATCAGCCATTCGTAACCCGAATAGCCTTCATGAAGAGTGCTTTATCGTGGCTGGAAACACAGTTGTTTGCGGCGGCTTTCCTCCGGCGGCCACCTTTTAGCAGCATTCCATGGTGTAATGAAGCATTTCGCGGTCTACTTCTTCCAATCAGAACCTGTTGTCATTTTGATGTTCATCAACTTTCATCTCAATATTTTCTTTCAAGTACTCTCAATCTTCGTTCAAAGAAGCTTGCCGCGACATTCCTGCGCACCGGCAGCTGACGATTGATCTCGCACCGCAGCTGGCACCCGGCCTCCGTTCCCGTAGACCTCGGTGGTAACGCGGCTGATTAGTGTTCCGGGAATCCGGGTTTGGGCCGGGAGAGGGATGACGGTCCTTTATTTCTGTGTTTATTAGCAATGCATCTAGGTGAATGTTTCTCATCCGAAATCATTAGTTCTGTACATATGTTCGAAGGCGCGTAGCTGTGTAGCACTCAAAGCAATGCGCATATTATATATGCACCGAGATTGGACTATACTGCACTTTTCGCCCTTGCCTACGCTCGTTTGGCACCCTTATAGGCACCTTATACTGGTGCATTATGTTAGCAACACTTACAATCATCACGGTGTAGGTTAAAGTTAGGAATAACAACGTCGAACTGTCATTTTGTTCTTGCACAATGAAAATCGCAAATATTATCAGTCTCCATAGACATTTAGCTCGAGCCGGTGGTAGTCCGGACGGCAGGGTGTTTAAAACGTCGTTTCAGTGACGTCAGAACCCAATAACAAATGCGCTTACCGTAGACAAATCCCACCGTAAAGAGTGCCATCATTGAGAAGGCGACGACGAACCGCAGTGCTATGAACACGATTGCGCTGTTGGCGAAGGCGGCAGCTATGCCGAACACCAGGAAGGTCACAGTGGAGCCCAGCAGGGTAGGTCGGCGGCCGTAGCTGAAATGAAACCCGACGTCAGTGCCAGCTGCCGTACTTCAAACGGCACCCATGGCCAGTACCAGCGGCCGTACTTCAAACGGCACCCGTGGCCAGTACCAGCGACTGCACCTGAAACAACAACCACCGAGGTCGAGGTTCGAGGTCACTGCAACACCAGAGGCTGTATCTGAGGCGGCATCTGTACTTGCCAATTTTCATCCTTAGCTTTGGTCAAATAGTCTGAAAATGAACTCTAAAACAGATGTTATACTCTTACAGCGATACAACCATCGCTATGAACCGCAAATAATGCAATAATAAATTTTTCAGGAACGGTCATACAACTATCAAAATCCATTAAGTACTGGGTCAAGTCCCTCGACCCCTCTTTCACCGCGATATTTCCAGCGCGTAATGAGAAAACCATCACTGTCCCGATTCCGTCGCTCAAAGTTCGCTCCCACTTCACCACCGATGTGTTTAACTCCTTGTTGTCTTGCACGTCTTCCCCCATCTCTTCTATTGCCCATCCGTGTGGAGAGGCGCCACCTACTGCAGCTGGATCGCCAGGTCATCAAGCTGGCTGTCAGGTTCGTCGTCGGGGCCAAGCGCTGTGACCGTGTCACCACCATAGCTATCCAACGTACTGGGCCGGGCCACCACGGCTGACGAGGTGATGCAGCGCCGCGCCCTGCTGCTGGGCCGGGCCACCACGGCTGACGAGGTGATGCAGCGCCGCAGTATGCGCACCGCGCCCTGCTGCTGGGCCGGGCCACCACGGCTGACGAGGTGATGCAGCGCCGCAGTATGCGCACCGCGCCCTGCTGCTGGGCCGGGCCACACCGGCTGACGGGGTGATGCAGCGCCGCAGTATGCGCACCGCGCCCTGCTGCTGGGCCGGGCCACACCGGCTGACGAGGTGATGCAGCGCCGCAGTATGCGCACCGCGCCCTGCTGCTCATTCGATGTAACTCGTCAGCTGATGAGTGTGTTCATTGCGAGCTCGGGCGTCACGGCATCACACACGGACAGCGACTAAGCGTGCCGGCACACTGCACCTGCCTCTCGTGGGACTCGCAGTCACCCGTGATATTCGCTGTCACTCACTTCACAATTTCCTGCCATGTGATATCATGGATGATTTCCGGGAAATTATCGAAACGCAAAATATCGAGTGGATGAATATGGAACGCAACATATTGAGGGTGCAAAATATCGACCGCACAAAATATCGGAAACGCGAAGAATCGAATCGAAAAATGTCAAATACGCAACATACCGAACACGCAAGATATCGAATCGCAAAATATAAAATGCACATCCAAGTCGCAAAATATTGAATCGCAAAATACTTCGTGCACAAAATATACAACGCGTAAAGTGACTATAAAAAAATGTTAAGTCGCCAGTCCGTTCACTCACATCACGTCATTTCCCTTGTCTACATCCTACCTCACCATTCAACCTTCTGAAGGGCATTTTTCGCTTACTGCACCATGAAGTTTTAATGATAGTAGCATACTTGAAAGTGAAATAAATATTGGTGAAACAAACTTGTATTTGCCAATGACACAATTTGTTTATGACTTTCACACATTATGAGGGACGGAATGGATGATGATTGATGTTTAAATCTGTTTTTGTTTGCTTGTTGGTAATGCTCTTTTCAGCATACTGCAAAGTTCTACCCATGTGCACTCTTTTCATAGCTAACAGTATTGAATCCTGATAGGGTACTTGGCCCGTCAGCTTGCATACATATTCTCCTACTCCCAATGTATGCCTTGCCCCACTCCCACCTCCGTTCATCCTAAAACTATTAAACTTGGGGCTGTACTTGCATGCCATGCATAGTAAATTCCACAGAGCTATGCAAACGTATTGCCATTGGAAACATCTGATCATGCCATTAAGTTGTGCACACAATTATCAACTCTGGCAAATAATGTTGGCGGTCATGCGTGTATGTGCTTTGTTTGCAAACATTATAGTTCGAACAAAACAATGGAAATTTACCACTGTTAAACATTCATACTCCGCCAAAAAAGATGCTCACGATCTTTTGGTTGGTCAAACTAAGCTCTATTTGAAAATTTAAAGCACACCTCAAGGTGATCTATTAATTTGTTTTCCAACTGGAATGCTCACATTTGGCTATGTCGTTAGCTATCAGGATTAAAATCAATGGAGTGTAACAAAGGACCTAGTTCATGTTTGTATCGCAATTGGTAGATACGTAACGCGTCACTAGCCACACGGGTGTATCTGCTTTGAAAGATGTGAAACTAATAATCCTCGCTCGTTATGCGTGAAAAGTTTGTCTTCTGGTATTCCACGTATAGTCGACGAAAGTTATGATGCTTGCGACCACTAGCCAACCATACAAGGAATATGATGCTGAACTGCAGCTCGCCGCCTGGCTAGCTCAGTTTGCAGAGCGCTGATCTCAGGGACGAGATCGGACCCACCCCGACAGGGCTGGTCCACCTCTCCTATCCACCCATCGAGGTTCATATGTGACTCTTCTGGAAGAGTGCTGGTAGCCAGGAAAAGCCACGTTGAGCCAGGGAGCCGGGTCGACCCGTCGAAACATTGGCAGTATGCTAAACGTTGGTCATCAAATTTCCCGTTGAATTTTTACACAGCGGTGGTACCACGAATTTTCGACTGTGCAGGTGGTGTTTTAAAAAAGGGTCTTGGGATAATGAGGTACACTCAACCTGAAATCATGTCCAGTTCGTTAGAGCAGTACAAAGTCCGGTCATGCGGTAGATCATACATGGATCTGTCTTAAAGCATTTCTCAGCAAGCACCTAGTAAAGATAAGGGCAATTGTTGAATATGTCTCTATTGGCTGAAGTGGACCACCCTATACCCGCTCAATGGATTCTTTTCAGCTAAAAAGGTCCTTCTTATAGTAAAAAGCGCCCTCTTGGGTGAACAAGGTGCTCCTCCAGAGCGCTCAAATGCACACAACCTCTGTCCCCCGCCCCCCCCCCCCCCCCCCCCCCCATCCACCATTCAACGAACTTTCAGATGAAGGCACCCTTGCAAGGATTTTCACGGTGGCAGCCCTCCTCCAAAGGAAATAGTGCCCATGCAGACGAGTGCCCTCATGAAAATTCCTAGATCCGCCTCTGCGATGAGGTGCTTCAAATCTAGCACAACGGCGCGTCCCGTTGTGTTCAAGAATAACCGCAGGCCGAATGTGACAACAATGTAGCAAGTAGTAACACAATTCGCGGTAGGTGCTGTGCTTAGGACGATCCCGCCATGCAAGGACTGCATATATTTGGTAAGGTTTAGCAATTACGACAGAAGGAGAGCAAAAGGCAAGATCAATTGATCGTGATCATTGAACGTGGTTGTCCCACCAGAAGGTGGTGCAGAAACCCACCAGACCAGAGCATGCGTGTGGCCTTCCACAGTGAATTTGGAAGTTCAACAGCATGTGGCACCTATTGGTTGGTTTGAACCTCACCAGTCAGCACGTACCCAGCCCACCGGTGGTCCCCAACTTCACCAGTCAGTGTACGCACCCAGCCCGCCGACGGATTCTCAAATTCACCGGCCAGTGCACATCGCGCACCCACTAGAATATTTCAATTTTCAACATCGTTAAAATGCAAGCATATCACGGTGGTGATCCCACTTTCAGTGTTTGCTCTCAACGGGCCCAACCCACATACCATGGCTGTGAGTGGGCCTCAAACTCACATGTCGGCGAGCATGCCTCCAACAACAGCTCCCAGAAGTACGCCCAGCATGTAGATGGCCTGCGCGTGCGCGACCGTCTCTGCTGAATCGCATACCAGGTCAAACTGAAACATAGAAGCAGCCGGCTTAGCCACGAATATATGATGTCCTGGGCAGCAGCCAGCCCATTCGGACAGCATCAGAGGGGCAGGACAGAACGACCCACCCGAAGCACCCTCACCTCTCAGAATGCATTTACAATTTACGCACAGGGTAACTCTGGAGCTGTGATTTCGAAAAGACCATTGTTAATCTGAACATATTTTGAGGTTGCCGACAGGGAGAGGTTTAAATTGGGCTGCTCGTCACAATCGTGTTAACACTCGCACATTACCACCATCCGCATCGTTCGGCCGCCTTGCCAACATACATGCATTGCACACTACCCACACACATGCATACATAAGAGCCTCATCTTCGTCCTCGGGCAACATACCCCCACTTCCCTCCATCCCGACGTGAAGGAAAGGTCGTTGTCATCACCGGTAGATTCCTCCCAGTTCCCCAAAAGCCAGTAACCTATCCCTTATGACGAACATTATTGAACCCGTTCGTTTTATAACATAATATGCAAGGTATGACGGCTTCTGTTAAGCTATGGGGACAATCCTGCCGCTCAGTCAAAGCTGCCAGGGCCCTCCTCTCGTCCCCCGATGTGGTCAAGCCTATACATGGTGCGCTGCAGCTGCACTGTCATGACATCAACGACTACTTTGCATACTCATACATAATTCATTGCTGCATATGCTCACCATGACATGTGGTGAGCACATGCTGTGACCGGCGCTTCGCCTGGGAACACCGCATCACTGCGGACCACTTGACCTCTACGTATCGATCCTTACTTATCGAACGTGCAGCAAACGACCTAGACCTTCAGCTACGCCAGAATCCGACTGACCCTGGACCGCCGAACAGCGAGGCTGGTATTACCTGACGATACCATGGACACCACGACAGTCTACATGGTTGGAGACACCATGGACACTACGACAGTCTGCTCCGCCGCAGACGTGTGTTCCTCACATAACGTGTGATCAGCGCCAGCCTTACTCTTCGCTACAGATCCTTAGGACCGTTCGCCTACTGTTGAGTTGAGATATAACTGTACGTGCAATGGTATATCAAAACTTAGACAACTAATCTTGCAAGGGGCATAAATGTGCAAAGGCAACTGCAAAGCAAACCAACATTGTCAAATTGAGCCACGTCACGATCGCATTGGCGTCTTCGATGAAGCACGGCAATCGCACTGGAACATGCTTCGTAACAAAGGTACGAAACGCGAAGCCGAAGCACCACGTTTTCGAGGAAACACTGCGATTGCACTGGTGTATGCTTCGTAACAAAGGTACGAAGAGCGGAGCAGGAACGCCATGTGCTGATGCCCCCGTGGCAGAAAGCTGTACCGTGTACATCGCGCGATACACAGTTGCAAGCAACCCATTGTGTCCACATCTGTAGTTAATGACCAGAGAGGAGGGACTTGCACGTCCAACACACTTTTCCTGCTGCTGCGAACACCTGCTGCCACACGAAAATAAAAGCAGACACAGTATAGGCTGGCTGAACATCTATGCACCTACAAACGTACCACTCACATCATGGAGGCGGGGTGGCCGAGTGGCTAAGATGTTGAGCTCTGGATGCCAATATTTCGGGTTCAACACTCGCTCCACTCAGGACATTTCCCAATCCCGCGGCCCACCGGCGAAGCAGTGTGGGCGGCGCCATTAGCCGTGGTCGTGCATAAAGTGCGTCGTAAACCACCCAATAAACAACACCTCACATCATGGTTGAGGAGTAATGTGCCCTTTATAAGGAGCATATCAAGGGACACACACGCGCCTGACGAACCACACACAGGTGGAAGATGTGTCGGGAGACACACACCTGATGGACCACACACAGGTGGATGATGTGTTGGGAGACACACACCTAATGGACCACACACAGGTGGATGATGTGTCGGGAGACACACACCTGATGGACCACACACAGGTGGATGATGTGTCGGGAGATACACCTGATGGACCTCTGTGTCGGGAGACACGTGCCTGGTGGACCACTGTGCCGGGAGACACATATATGGCGGACGACTGTGTCGGAGACACACACCTGATGGGCCACTGTGTCGGGAGACACGTACCTGGTGGACTACTGTGTCGGAGAACTCTGTGGTGCTGAGCTGGTGAGTGACCACACCTCCAGCCTTGGTTGGCCACGACAGGCACGGAATGAGCGAGGCGTTCTTCTCATTGACACCGATGGCCGGCTCTACTTGGTCGGATGGCACCGAGTCGTAGCTGATGTTGTACATCATGCACTGCTGGTAGCGGGTCTTGTTGTCCTGCCGAAGCGAAGGTGGCCCGGACCCATCGGGCAGATGTTAGCCGAGGATGCACATGGAAATGTCACACCCGATTACAGTCACGACGAGCAGACATCGCACGAATGAACGCGACGGGTATGAACAACGCGCCCGTGGAATTCCTAACCTTTGTCTAACAGCAAAAGTTAGGCATTGTTGCACGTGCACAATATCCGGTTTGAAAGCCTGGACGGAACGTGCTGGAAGCACGATCCGTGCTCGCCCTTGCTCAGCTTTGGACCGTATCATTGGCAGACCGATCGAGCGGTGTACATTCGACCGAACATTCCACGGACGCACCCTGGACAGGGCCGCTGTGATGAAGCGGTGCTGGAGGGTGCCGTGGAGAAGGGGCACTGCCCCTGGCGAAGGCGTATGCTGGCCGATGCTTTTACTATGGGATCAGTGCTTCATACTGGACATCGAATACTTCACACACTAATCGATTAATAAGATATAACGGGATCGGAAGTAGTACAACATGCTCTTGTCCCGCATCATTACGGTCGCGAGAGCGTGCGAGTCTGGTGCGATGCCGTCCAAAAGTGACGGCGGTGGCTGCTGCCAGCCTGCAGGCCGCCACGCGGCAGGCATCTGCTGGCCGCCGGGGCGCACGACACTCACCTTCACCTCGGTGGGAATGGCGTACAGCTTCCACTGGTCGTGCGACCAGTTGGCAAAGGCTGGTGGTGCAGCGCACCAGTGATCCACGTCGTCGGGAGCCATGAATGTGATGGCAAGCATGTTCCAGGCGCCTGGGATACCTGCGGGGATGATGGTCAGACGGTCATGAGAGGCTGCAGCGCAGGTGAATTACATGAAGCGTAGGGGCGGACAATAGCCTACACTACGAAACGTATGTTTGACGGCTGAGTGGCTTCTCAATGCCCCTGTTTGAGCCATTTTCATTTTTTTCATAAAATACATCTCAATTCCCCTTCTGCATAGCTACATTACACCTTCGTATGCTCTGATGCTCCCCAAAATTTCCCAATTCTTCTCGTTGATAATCGCTGCTTTTCAGACAGACACAAGCACGTAAACGCAGTGGGAGGGAGGATGGAGTGGAGAGGGTTGGAAAGTACCCATGCCGTCTTCAAAGACCGTGAATCTGACAATTTGTTAAATCTGAGATTGAACACATTTTTCTCAGAGAATATGGTAATTGGCCCTTCTAGCGATGAGCCTAAGAACACCTTGAACAAGAGCTCACTCGCTCCATTTTGATGTAGCTTGAATATCAGTAATATGTGATCTAACCGAGCAGTGATATGATGAAGAAGGTAGTCAGCTGCCATTTTCCCGTCTGTCCGATTACTGTGATCAGAGGATCCTCCTCCTTGCCGTCGTCCCTGGAACAGACAAAAATTGTTACCGGCGAACCATGCTTCATACATGTAGCCGACATCACCGATTTCTCCCCTGTCGCCAGTGCACTTCTCAGGTACTAAGGTGTGTAGCGGCCCTTTTCATACTGCCTTCTGACTCAGTTCATGCCGCGTACAACTGTTCAGCGTGGCGCCCTCCATCGGACTCTATCAGCAATGCATTCAGCAATGCATTCACAACTGCTTCTTCTTATTATCGCTATTATCAGACATAGTTTAATAGGGAGGATGTCCATGATAAAGGTGGGGCCCAGTGCCGCAGCCAGGATTTTCCTAAGGGAGGCCTGACTAAATAATGCAACGAAACATAGGAAGCTTTCGGCGCGCCATTTGGGGTTTGGTGTGGTGAAATTCTCAAAAGTTCTTGTTTGATCAAGTATATTTTTGGTTGCCAAGGGGATCAGATCCCCGTGCCCCCTGGTGGGGCCCATATTGTTCCGCCTTTTTAACACCTTCATACTTTCTTAGAATGAGGCGTGAATACTAGCAGGGAAAAATAAGTGCAAGATTTGGGGAAAGGAGAACGACTAGGAACATGCCTGACAAGCTATGCCGAACACACAGCATCCTGCAAATTATATTTGTCTTTCTTTTTGCTTAACCGGTGTCACCCCGGCCCAACGCGAAGCAACTGGCACCGCTGTAGAGGTCGTCATCACAGCTATCGCTAGGCTGTTTGTTTCGCCATCGCTGGAGCGACCGCAGCTGCTGGAGCAGCTATGGTTAGTCCACTGGGACGGCTGTCGCCGCATGGGCGGTCGTCACCGCCAGAACGACTGGGCCGTTGGGACGACCCTGAGGTGGCGGTGGGTGACCTTCCAGTCCTCGGTGGGCTCTATGGCTCTCAAAAATATATATCTGAGGCTGGCCCTCAGTGTTCCTCGCGCCCATCGCCAGTTCTCAAGGACTCCCCTAGCTCTCAGAGGGCCCGATCCCTCAGGTGCCCATCTCAAAGCTCAGGAACATCTCAGTCCAGTCCTATCTGGCTCTCAGGGATCTATTCATCCGTCAGGAGCCCTCTCCATCTTCCATGGGCTATTCTCAGTCCTCGACAAATTTGTCTACCTTTCAGGGGAATCCTGCAGCTCTGAGACAAGCATCACAATTTCACACAAACATCGCTCCTTAGATCTTAGGTGACTCTGTTCATCACTCAGTGTTCCTCCCAATCCTCAGGAGCAGCACAGTCCGGTCCGCTATAGCTCTCAGTGGACCTCCCTAGTCCTCGATAAGCTTTCGGGCTGGCAATGACATTATAGCTCTGAAACTGGCTCTCAGTATACTGGTTCACAACAATCGCTAGCCCTTAGGGACTCATTTTAGATCTTAGGGGGCCCTGTTCGTCTCATAGGGACCCCTTCTACGCCTCTTGGACATCCAAGTTCAGTCCTCTCTAGCGCTCAGTGACCATTTCCAATCGTCAGGGTTCCTCTCCAGTTGTTAGGGACCTTTCCCAGGGGACGAGTGGTCTAGGGGTAAGATGCTCGTCTCACAATCGAAAGATTGTGGGTTCGAGTCTCACCTGTCGCTACTCTTCGCCCGCGACCAATCGGCGTGAGAGATTGGCGACGCTATATGACTCAACGGTCGATGTGTCGTAAAACCAATAACCAACCAGTGACCTTTCCCAGTCCTGGACAGTCATTCTAGTTTCAAGGGATTTTTAGACCTGATATCGGCCCTCAGTATTCCTCACAATCATTATCAGACATAGGGACTCCTCTTGGCTCTCAAGGAACTCTGTTAGTCCTCAAGCGCCCTCTCAAGCTGTTAGGAACCCTTCCTAGTTATCGACAGCTCTTGTGGTTTCAAGAACATTTTAGTTCTGAGACTAGCTTCGGTATTCCTCACCTCAATTGCCAGCCAACAGTGACTTTTCTTACCTCCCGGGTGGCCTTGTTCTTCCATTAGGGGCCGCTCCCAACATCAGAAGAAGCCCAGTCCAGTCCTCTCTTACTCTCACGATATCCTCTGCATCATTCAGGGCCCTCTCCTGCTTGTAGGGGCCCATCACAGCTCTCAATAGTCATGTCTGGCTCTCATCTCGGGGAATTTCAGACCTGAGATGGGCCCTCACTAGTCTTCTTTAGCTCTCAGTGGTCCTGTTCATCCCCCGGGTCCCATTAAAACCCAAATAGCATCCCAGCCTTCTCAGACCCTCACGTGCCATGTTTATTCCTCAGCTCGTAGCGGCCAAATCCAGCTGAGACTGCTCTTTCCAGCTGGTATGGGCATTCCAGGTCACGGGCGGGTCCTCTCTTGTCTTCACGGCCCTTGCTAACCCTGAACGTGGACGTCTTCAGGTCGCAATGGCACTTCTAACACAAGCTATTAGATGCGCTGAGGCATTTCCTCGGATATATTTCTTCCTCTCAGGGTGGTCGCCTGGAGCGCTCCGTTGGGCTTGACAGCAGGTGGGTATCCTTTCACCCCTTGGAAACGCCACTACTGTGTAACAGCCCGGACCACTCCATGGGCTTAGGAGTTATTTACGTAGCACCGGGAACCCTCCACTTCGGTCCGGGTCGTCTCCGAAGCTCGGGGGCCTTTTTGTCTGCCTGATGCCCGCTGTCAGCTCTCAGCCCCTCTCCATCAGTGTGAGCCAAAGCCGACCCAGTAGCTCTGTACGTCGGGCCCGGGGACCCCATACGTCGGCTCAAGGATCCTCGTTTACGGCTCAGGACACTCTCCGTCCGGTTGGAATCCCCTCTTCAAAAGCTTCGGTCTCCTCTATCATACAAGGGACCCCCGGTGCGGTTCCGGCCCTCATCGGCCCAGAGGTCCTTCAAGCCAGTCCTTGGGCTCTCCCCGATGGTTCGGGTTTTCCAACGGCTAAGTGTCATTTTCGTCGGCGCAGGGGATCTCTTTAGCGATCCAGGGTATTCTCTGTCAGACAGGAGTTCATCTTTCAACAGATCGGGCCCCTCCATCAGGCCAGGGGCCCTTATACGGCTTGTACCCCATCCGTCGGCCCAATAGCCTTTTCTGACGGCTCGTGGTCCTCTCCAGCAACTAGGACCCCTCCGTCGTCTCAGGGGCCCTCTTTGATGACCCAGGGACTTTTCCGGCAAGCCGGAGGCCTCTTTTCAAACGCTTGGATTCTGTCCATTAGGTCAGGGACCCTTTCTCGGCTTGGATTCCACCGACAGCCCGGCCTGGCCGAGTTAAAAGCTTAATCCTCGAAAAGCTTCACATATGCTAAAGTTTGCTCTCTCCAAACGAGCATTTGTTGCAAAACGCTGTAATTTTTATTTGTTATATATCAATAAAAAATATGGTCAACTAAAAAAACTGGCATCAAGGTCACCGGAGGTCAGGTGACCGGAGTCACCGGAGGTCAGGTGACCGGAGTCACCGGAGGTCACTTTTTAATCATTTATCGGATGTAAAAATATTATGGGAATTGGATTCCTGGAAACTTTGTGAGTTCAAAATTGTCTGGCTATTTATATTTTGAATGACATTTAACATAGTTATCGGCCACCGAACATAATCTTGCAGCGTGACGTTCAAGAAATGACCGAGGCTATAACTCCTGAACCATTGACTTATAAATATAATTTTAACAGATGGGTTCAGATCATAAGATAACCATATACACCAATTTTGCTCAAAATGTGAGACATGAGGTTGGACAATGGCACCTTTGCCTGGTCTTGTTCTGGAATTCCCCAAAAGCAATATAAGGTATCATTACAGATGCTGGACAGCCGAGGAAAGAGACAGGCTTCATGCTTCCATGTATCCATGCTTCAATGCTCCCATGCTCCGATGCTCCCATCGTGGCAGGAGGCGAGTTTCCCTTGGTCCAGGCACGAGATCCGACATAATACCGAGACAGGAAACTTGTAGACCGACCGCAGCTGCGCTCTCTTGGTAGACCGTGAAGTCGTGAACCTTATTGTGCTCAATTTTCCTGGAAGTGCACGAGTTGAAAACAAATAAGAATAACAATTTTCTGTAATTCGGCATGGCGATTCCTGCGCGCTCAGTGTTAGGCAGGGAGCCAGATTGTAGAAATGGTGCCTGCAATTCCGGCATATGGACATTGAAAAGCAATGTGATGCAACGAAAATTGGCTGTAGTTTTGTCCAGTTGAATTTCATGCGCATACTTGTTTCTGTGGTTCAACCCTTTATTGCAAACTTCTTGCATAGCCTGAGTGAGGAGGTACTAACCAGAATCCAGGCATAATGCGCTTAATACAACAGTGATGATTGGATTATCCTGCGGGCTACAACAGAGAACTAGGAGTATACAGTACATACCACTCACGAGCGATTTCTGCAAAGACTTGCGGCTCATTGACAGGTGAGTAAGCCTGCTTGTAATCCCACTAACCACAGCTATGCGAGTGGTGCAGAGTAACACAAACACTGCGAGGGGCATGCCGACAGCACACAATCAAATGCAAGCCTCTACCACGAATCATAGCATGCCATTGCTCATCCAGCAGAAATATTCCCCATCCATTGTTCGGGAGTGAGAACAGCTTCCGTTGTTCGGTGGTGAGAACAGCTTCCATTCTTCGGGAGTGAGAACAGCTTCCGTTGTTCGGGAGTGAGAACGGCTTCCATTGTTCGGTGGTGAGAATAACTTCCGTTGTTCGGTGGTGAGAAAAGCTTCCATTGTTCGATGGTGAGAACAGCTTCCATTGTTCGGTGGTGATAACAGTTTCTATTGTTCGGTGGTGAGAACAGCTTCCGTTGTTCGGTGGTGAGAACAGCTTCCATTGTTCGGTGGTGAGAACAGCTTCCGTTGTTCGGTGGTGAGAATAGCTTTTTAACTGTATGTTCGGAAAGCTTCAGGTACAATCACCGGCAGCGTATGCAAACTCGCTCTACAGCGTCACCATCACAGCACCGATGGGCAGCAGCACTGCTAAAGCGCCAGTCGGCACCTTCACGGGGTCATCTTCACAACACCTCCATCAGCGACAACAGCGCCAGTCGGCAACAGGCGACAACAGCGCCAGTCGGCAGCAGGTGACAACAGCGCCAGTTGGTGATGACAGCGCCAGGCGACAGCAGGCAACAACAGCGCCAGTCGGCAGCAGGCGACAACAGCGCCAGTCGGCAACAGGCGACAACAGCGCCAGTCGGCAGCAGGCGACAACAGTGCAGCGCCAGTCGGCGCAGGTGACAACAGCGCCAGTTGGTGATGACAGCGCCAGGCGACAGCAGGCAACAACAGCGCCAGTCGGCAGCAGGCGACAACAGCGCCAGTCGGCAACAGGCGACAACAGCGCCAGTCGGCAGCAGGCGACAACAGCGCCAGTCGGCACCAGGCAACAACAGCGCCAGTCGGCAACAGGCGACAACAGCGTCAGTCGGCAGCGCCACTGCCGAGACTACAGCCTCTTCTGCAGCGCCAGTGGTCAGTGCCTCTTCTGCAGCGCCAGTGGTCAGCGCCTATACTGTAGCGCCAGTGGTCAGCGCCTCTTCTGCAGCGCCAGTGGTCAGTGCCTCTTCTGCAGCGCCAGTGGTCAGCGCCTCTTCTGTAGCGCCAGTGGTCAGCGCCTCTTCTGTAGCGCCAGTGGTCAGTGCCTCTTCTGTGGCGCCAGTGGTCAGCGCCTTTTCTGCAGCGCCAGTGGTCAGCGCCTATTCTGTAGCGCCAGTGGTCAGCGCCTCTTCTGCAGCGCCAGTGGTCAGCGCCTCTTCTGCAGCGCCAGTGGTCAGCGCCTCTTCTGCAGCGCCAGTGGTCAGCGCCTCTTCTGCAGCGCCAGTGGTAAGCTGGTCACAACAGCGCCACCGCCGCGACGTTAGTCGGCCACATATGTGACGTAGGATCTTGCATCTGTGCCTGCCAGACCTTCCGATGTTCTGAGATGTACTAGATATAAATACGTAACGTGCCTTATCTGTATCGGCTACCGGTGAGCTCGTATGTGATTCATTTGTACCTGCAATACATGGCTGACATTATACTTCCTCAATCTATCGCTGCTTTAATCCTGTTGGGCGCCCAAGTATTGTTGTTTGCTGGTTATTTCAGTTTTGGACCGCATCGACCAGGTTCGGTCATTTAGCGCCAATGGGCGCCCGAGTATGCGACCCGAGAAATAATCGGCACGTGCAGAGAGTGCCCCCTTGCAATCTTGCAATCATCATCCGCTCATACTTTCTGTTCCCCGCCGTATATAACGATTAATGAACAACTTGAGTTGCCGTGTTTATGTCGTACTCTACTTTGTAATACAATATGCATCGTATTTCAAGTTACCCAACTCAACGATAGATCATATTTTACAAGGAAAATAGACTTGATTTCATGTAACAAAAATAGCAGGGTGTAACAAAAATACATTACTACTTACTTTATAATGCCACCCACAAAACAGGTTGACCTTCTTTTTGCCTCCCAAATCGCCTAGCGTTGAAATTACTGCAGCCATTGCATGCTTGCAGGAATGAGAAAAGTATTATTAGCATGGCATCAGTAACCTACATCCGGGATATTGTGATTGGGAAATGCCGAATAACGGGGTGCGGGCATGGATAAATGCACGATGGGGGATGGAGTGGTATGCGTGCCTCTAACCTTGCTAAATTTAACGTTACGCCGATGGCATCGCATGAAAATCATGTTTTTTTTTCAAAGTTCGTGTAGTTCGTGTAGAAGTTCGTGACCACACTGGCGCTGCAGAATAGGCTGGAGTCTCGGCAGTGGCGCTGTTGTCGCATGCTGCCGACTGGCGCTGTTGTCGCCTGCTGCCGCCTGGCGCTGTTGTCGCCTGCTGCCAACTGGCACTGTTGTCGCCTGCTACCAACTGGCGCTGTCATCACCAACTGGCGCTGTTGTCACCTGCTGCCGAGATCATCGTGCCCGTATCTAAAAACCGCTTTAACCCTCGCGGGTTCCCCGAATGAGTGTGAAATCTAAGCCTAGCTCTCGCACTACAAAAGGCTTGATTTTGTATGTTGCACCGCCCCTCCAGAAAGCTTAGGCTTGGTACCGAAGTATTTCAGCTCTAAAGTCTGCCCCTGCCAAAGCAATGCTTGTGGGAGTCCTGACTATCCGTCAGGAATAGCCTCGGAAGAGCATATAACTGAGCATAGAACTGGCGTCGCTCCCGCCCCAGGGCGAGTGAGTCTATTTCGGCTACATATACGATTGATTGGTTTCGACAACTTGGAAATCGTTTACCGGTATCATATGTGCACCTCTGGGAACAGCGGCGGCGTGACGGATTCTGGCCAGCCACAAGAATGTAACCACCAGACTCAGCCTCGAACCGGGTACCTCCTCAATCGGCATGCAGATGTGTTACCAACTACGCATGAAGCGCACGCGGCGTTCAAGTCAGATAATGTCGGTGGACATGACAGGCGTCTAAATATTACCAGTTTGCACCACAGCTAACACGTTCGTGTAGAAGCTTGCAAGATGTGCCATGGAATACGTTTTCTCATGACGTATCATTTATGTATATCACATGTACTTGCTAGGCAGGAATGGACTCGGAAAAGTGTCATCTTTGCTCTAGTATTAACTGGCTGAATCCAAGCGTGTGCCTCGTTGCCGTCCCCGGCTGCCAATAGACCATGACACGGGCTGGTCCATTCTCGTCCGCCAGGTGGCTGCCGCCTCAGAACATGTGGCGGCTCAGCTTCAGTCCAGAACCGGTAGTTTGATGCACGGTCGGAGGAGCTTTCCACGTAGCGGAGTCCTACTCGTAATCCGGTCGGTTCTAAACCGGATCGCTCCCGCTATGCCTGTGGCGGATCCTCATGTCTGCAGTCGACCGGTCGCTTCGGAGATGTCGTTTGCAGGAGGTGCTGAACATGCGGCTACATCGAGCGTCTCCGACTGTGGCTACATCATGCGGCTACATCGAGCGGGCCTGCTCGAACCCAAGGAGTGATTCCGAACTATTCAATGCCATAGAACACAGGAGACGTCCTGGGAGACGGCTGTCGGTGGTGGTGGTACCTTCAGCTCATCGGCAAGCTATTATGTTGTCGGTCGGCAATTTTCCGATCGACTGCAATGGTCTTATAGCGCTCATAACAAGCTTATTCATGAAAACTCAGTAGCAAAATCTAGTAACACAGTGCCATGCTGAGGTGTGTCTCCTGGCATACTGTCTCTGTTAAAACATTTATTCGCTGTCACTTGCTTAGGAAATACGATGTGGTGCGGTTGACAAATAGTCCCGTCAGGGCGGTCGTCCATCTAACTCGATACGGGCGGCTGACTCAGCGCAGGGACGGAGCGGGGGATTCCCTTCAGTCCGTGACGAGATGGGCATCCGCTTACGGTTTGTAGGCGGTGTAAGTGGTGGGCCTGTTAATGAGGCTGGAGGTGGAGGTAGACCCATTATTTTCCCAGATAGGCCAGGTGGTGCGCGCGGCGCCGACGGGGAGCGTTCTCGCGCATCGAGCCTCGATGCCATGGTAGGTTTTCCTATCACCCCATCTCACCGGTGACTGGTGCCACACTGTGGTGTGGCACCAGTGACCTTCACACTCTGCTCGACCTTGCTAGGTCAGGTCCGGAGTTTCACTTCGCACCGGAATTCTCAGTGGCGGCAATGAGCTGGTCAATCGGAGAGATACCTTAGGGACTTCATCCTGGGACGGTTGAGATAGGAGGGGATGCGCGGAGCTGGTCATCACAGCAGCGCAAGAGGTAGTCGCAGTGACTGCTTTGGCCAGTTCCCGAGCTTCTCGGAATGATACTCCCCATCCAGTTAGATAGACGACCGTCCAAACGGGACTATTTGTCAACCACACCACATCGTATTTCCTAAGCAGCTAACATCGAAGACATGTTTTAACAGAGACAGTATGCGAGGAGACACCTCAGCATGACACTGTTTTACTAGATTTTGCTACTGAGTTTTCATGAATAAGCTTGTTATGAGCGCTATATGACCATTGCAGTCGATCGGAAAGTTGCCGACCGACAACATAATAGCTTGCCAATGAGCTGAAGGTACCACCACCACCACCGACAGCCGTCTCCCAGGAGTGTCTCCTGTGTTCTATGGCATTGAATAGCTCGGAATCACTCCTTGGATTCGAGCAGACCCGCTCGATGTCGCAACATGTTCAGCACCTCCTGCAAACGGCATCTCCGAAGCGACCGGCCGACTGCGGACATGACGATCCGCCGCAGGCATAGCAGGAGCCATCCGGTTTAGAATCAACTGGATTACGAGTAGGACTTCAAATTTTAAAACGTCCTGCTCCCGTTTAAAAACAGGACAACCTCGGTCACGAGCAGAATGGTCACCCTTGCAGTTGGGACAGCACAAGGTTTCAGTTGTGCAAGCATTCTCAGCACGCTCAGAAGACGCACATCGCGGACATTTCGGCTTGGATCGGCAGTGGCGGCTGGTGTGTCCATACCTATGGCAGACGAAACATCTCATCGGGATGGTTCGGTAAGCGCGCACCCTGAGCCCAACATGCCCGATCCTCATATGGGTAGGTTGTGTTTGAGAATTAAATGTCAGTGCGTCATAATTAAATGCCAGCCCCTTCGACCCACCCGGGATCTCCAACCATCAGTGTGCCCGAAGTGCCAGCTCGGAGCATCGCTCTATAGAAATGGATGGGGTGGAGACGATTTTCGATTTTCAGCATGCTCCAGGAACATTTCCTTGCTTTAGAAAAGAAAACCTTGTGTACATCCCAAATGTTCATGCCCACAGTGGGGGGGGTGCGGCTCTGCACTGGGGATGGAGTTTTGTGGGTGACATTAGGTGAACACGTAACTATGGATGTAATATGAACCATATCAAGAAGTCAAGACCAAATTTCAAATACACACGCCCCGAAATTAGTGGTGCGAGTGCCGAAGTCAAATACGCGAGCGCCCTAACGCCCACACATGGACAAATAGCCATAACCAGAACACACACACAGGGTCAAATAGCCGTAGCCCGAACACACACACAGGGACAAATAGCCATAGCCCGAAACACCCACACAGGGACAAATAGCCATAGCACGAACAAACACACAGGGACAAAGAGCCATAACCTAAACACACATACAGAGCCACAGCTCTTAGTCCAAGTATGTTGGGAATCATTTAAAGGCTCTTTCGTCCTGTTAGGGATGGGCGCTTTCATTGTAGAGGATCTGGCCGCGCTCCCGCATATATGTAAAGTATCTGGCCGCGCTCCGGCAGATATGTAAAGGATCTGGCCGCGCTTCGGCAGATATGGTCGTCTGCGCTGTCCAACAGCTGGCAGCGAGGCAAATATTTTTTTTCATTGTGATTTGCGAAATGGTTGCGAATTGAGGGCCACGAAAACAAAGGAACAATAAGAGGTAATTAATATTGCGCTGCTACGCACCAGCAAAAAGCAAAAGCAAGAAAGCCAATGACATAAGGTGTTTTTTTTACGCAGTCTTCAGTTGAACGTGTTGAATATTCTCTAACCGTTTTCAACTGGTTTACTCCGAACCGCTTACCGACAAAGCCGACATGAACAAACATGCTAATTATGAACTTAAACCACGCTGTTCTATACATTTCAGAGTCTTTCAAATTATAAAACAGCCTTTACAGTCCGCGAAGATGATGGACACCAGCCTGGATGCTTGCCTGACTTAAAAAAAACAGGTATCATCCATCACGGGACGATGCTATACGATGCATGCTAATCCGACTGGCTAGCATACGTCACCGCGTGCCACGCGCATCTCATCAGCTGCTGGTAGAGGTCCCGGTTTTCCCCACATGCCTGAGTGTATGGCGGAACAGAGTACCTGTGCTGTCATACACCACATACTTATACCTTAATACATCCACTTCAGCACGTGCGTGTTAGCCGGCCTCGGCCGTCCCAGTCATATATCCCCCAGCTTTGAGTGAATTGGGGTGGTGAAAACAGAGCGTACGATCATGGAAAGCGACGTCTTAATGATGTTCGAACTGCTCAATACCAAAACCGCCCCAGACCCAGACCCAGACCCAGACCGCAGAACCCAGAACGAAATCTGCTAGCATGTAATTGGCCGTACCGATATATTAAGCGTAAGACTAAGGCAAGACATGATGGTCTACTGGATGAACCACTCGTCCGGACTGAGTTTGCCCACCGCTGGATGAACCACTCGTCCGGACTGAGTTTGCCCACCGCTGGATGAACCACTCGTCCGGACTGAGTTTGCCCACCGCTCACTCCTGTGTCGGGCCACCCGAACTTGGAATGGACTGCTGGCATGAATGAGACGCTCGCCAAACGTTCCAAATTTGAAGAATAGTTTGGGTAAGCACTTCCAGTTTATCATCAGCTGATGTGCACCAAGTGGTATCTCGATGTCCAGTAGCAGGCTTTCCGATTGTGAGGGGCAAGGGTACAGGGGAGGGGGAGTGATTAAGCTTAGTGGTGATATGCTTCACTAGTCTTACCGTTTGCAATTTTAATGGAATGTGTACATTTTACTCGGGGGCGTCGATTTGTATCCTTTTGTGGGGGCCATGGCCACTTATGTGTTGATTTTGCCCCCCCCAATGTTTATGTGGTCCCCCAATAATTTATGCTAGTTTTATGCTGATGAGAAGAAAGCTAAAGTAAAAAAATAAGAAACAGACCATGCTGCTTAGAGAACATAGATGATGCTAAACAGCACATTTTTTGAACTGAAATGAAAGAGATTTTGATTGGAAATGGATCGGCTTTAGATTGGATTTGGATGAATCGTCAGATTTCCTTCTTCCTTCCAACCACAACTTTGCATTATAAAATGTTGTGATAAGCTGATGCTGATAGGTTGAAACCAAATTGTCTGAAGAAAATAATATGCAAAGCCATTAATCAACCTACATTATCATACTAATATTTCCATGCACCATCAATGTCAAGCACACGCATAAGTTTGGAGTTGGAACTGGATTCATTCCATTCTCCCAAGTTCCAGTCATTGTCAAATTGCATGCAATTAAGTCAACAACAATAACATTGATACAATGCATTTGTGGACGTACGAACTATAATTAAGTTCAGCAACCCACCCATCCCAACGCTAGTCTTATATTTATATACATAGTTTTCTACATACCCATTATACCTATATTGATATGACGCACCCTAGTCCAAACAAACAAGAACCGCACGTGAGCTAAATAGAACTGCCACCTTGCAATATGGTAATAGCAGGGGTGTCGTTTTGTATCGTTTTTGGGTGGCTCAGGTTACTCAAACTTTCTCTTGAGCCACCCTAGCAACGATTTGAGCCGTCCCAAATGGTTTTGGAGAAGAAAAGGAAATAGCAACCACTAGAGAAACAGTGTACATTGCAAGCATGTCCATAGATGATTAAAAGTCACTTTTATGGATAATATAGTACATAAATTGAGTGTCGCAAAACACTTAGCTCATGTTACGTACCGCAATTGATAAATAAGTAACACATCACTGTTCACACGATGCATCTCCCTTTGACAACTTGAAACTAGCAATCCTAGTTCGTATGTGCCAGCAGTTTGTTCGTCTTCTGGTTACTTACGGTACGAAAGCAGGGTCCGTCTAGGGTCGGAGAGTTCTCCTCGATTGTGGCAGACGATCCACACAGGAAAATGACTGTGTGGGACGCGTTCACCACATACCTACCGCACGGTGATGCCTCTGTTGAATTTAGCGAAGAGGTGGTGTAGTCGGAGTTTAGCCAACAAACTCAGATTGTCGTATGCGCAAGAAGAGGCATGCTGGGAAATGCGAAGTAAAGAACAGGATCTTTCTGTTCGTGATGGCCTTTTGATGCCGTAATAGCATTCATATTTTGCATTATCGGTATCTGCCGAGGTGAACTAATACACCTAATATCCGATATAATAATACATGATATCTGCTGTGTTTATGTGTTCAGTACGGTTCTCCAGATTCCCGTCCGCATCCATCACACCATATACAAGACATGATATCTGCTGTGTTTATGTGTTCAGCACGGTTCTCTAGGTTCCCGTCCGCATCCATCACACAATATACAAGACATGATATCTGCTGTGTTTATGTGTTCAGTACGGTTCTCCAGGTTCCCGTCCGCATCCATCACACCATATACAAGACATGATATCTGCTGTGTTTATGTGTTCAGTATGGTTCTCCAGGTTCCCGTCCGCATCCATCACACGATATACCCTCGAACATTTCAGCCATCCCAATCATTTTCATAAAACGACAGCCCTGGTTAATATAGAAAACTCACTCCAGGTTCAGGCCCCACTCCATATGCTAAAATTAAAATTATTGGGAGGGCTCACGCCAGCTTTGAAGGAGGATGGGGTCTCGGCCGTTCCCAGAAGCATATAAAGTTCCACATGGTTAGCATGCTAGATCCGGCGGACAGACC